>LPNX010764382.1:103701-171772 GCA_001517045.1 Pseudotsuga menziesii
GATGGCATAAGGATAGATACAGAAAGGGTAAAATCTATTTTGAAGATTAGTTTACCGAGAAGTAAGAAGGATGTGAAATATTTAATCGGAAAAATAATTTTTCTGCATTGGTTCATACCAAATTTTACTGAAACCATTAAACAAATAACAACCATGTTGAAAAAAGATCAGGAAGTGAAGTGGACTGCAGAGGCTAGGAATTCATTTGAGAAGATTAAGATGGCTCTAATAGAAGCACCAGTGCTAGTGAGTCTTGATTTTTCAAAGGAATTTCTGACTTTTTCTTTTACATCAGAGGATACTTTAGCAACTATTTTGTTATAGAAGAATAATGATGGACTTGAGCAGCCAATTGCATTTTTTAGCAAGACCCTCATAGACTCAAAATTGAATTACAACACTTTGGAGAAACACGCTTACTCATTGGTAAAAGCATTAAAATTTTTCAGAATTTATGTTTTACATTCTAAAATTATTGCTTACGGTCCTAATGTTTCCATTAAGGATATATTAACTCAACCTGAGAGTGAAGGAAATTGAGGAAAATGGATTGCTAAGATAATGGAATATGACATAGACATTAAGCCTACAAAACTAGTGAAGGGACAGGGTTTGGCTAAATTGTTAGCTGATTCAAATTGTCAAGCTTTAGGTCTTCATATGATGGCAGAACAACCTGTACAAAAAGAATTGCAAGCTGAACAAGAGAGGGAAAATATTATGGAGCAGTATGTAGAATCCACATGGTATGCAGACATTGTACACTTCCTTTTGTATTTACATTGTCCTGAACATCTAGATAAAAAGGCTAATAGGTCATTGAAGTTGAGAGCTACTAAATATTGTTTGATAGAACAACAACTGTTTTGGAAATATCCAGGAGTCATTCTGCTTAGGTGTTTGGAAAATCCAGAAATTGAGGAGGTAATCAAAGAATCTCATGAAGGTGCTTATGGGGGACATAAGTATTGGAAGGAAAATACTTATAAAGTCTTGAGGTCTGGATATTATTGGCCTTCTTTATTCTCTGATGTATACCAGAAGGTAAGAGCTTATATCCCATGTCAAAAGTTTGCTTGTAAGCAAAAGTTAGTGTCTTTACCTTTGAAGTCTATTGCAGTGAATGCTCCTTTTTAGCAGTGGGGTTTGGTATTTATAGGGGAGATAAATCCTTCTTCTTTAGGGAAGCATAAGTGTATTTTGGCAGCTACATATTTTTTCACTAAATGGGCAGAATCTATCCCCACAAGAAATGGAACAGACAAGGTAATTATTGGTTTTATTCAGGAAAATATTCTTAGCAGATTTGGATGTCCCAAGAAGTTATTGATTGATAATGCTAAAGATTTCAAATCCAAAGCTATGGTGAAATTTTGTGAAGAGAATGGGATTGTTTTGAAACACTCAACACCTTATTACCCTTATGGAAATAGGTGTTGATGTAATTGTAACTTCAGAATGTATTCACTTGTATTTCTTATTTATTGAACCCCGATGTTTATTCCGGGAAGTGTTTGTAATGTAATTGAGTCATGTCATGCACCAATGTTCCGATCGAAAGTTTCTATAATATAAACAAGTCATGTCAAGTCAATGTGGGTAACCCTCCTATTGTTCAAGGGTTAAAGTCCCCGCAGTTTCGGGGCCCTAGGGTTGTTAGACTCACCTAGTGAAGTCGGCCCTAGTGAGCTATTGTCAAGTTGGGAATTAGTATAAATAAAGAGTGATCCTCTCTATTTATCACACACTCACTCACACTCATTTGTAGTGCATAGTTGAAGGAGAATAAGTTGTTGGGGCTAGAAATAAAGATGCTACTGCTTTCGGGAAATCATCTTACTATTTTGGGTTTTACTTTTGGTGCTGATTCTATCTCTGAGGAAGTTGCGGGGTTTTATCCATTTATGGTTTTCTCAAGGAAAAAAACTGTGTTCATTGTCTCTTGTGTTTGATTGTTGTGCTTGTTATTCTCTTAGTTAAAAGATCCTAATATAATGCTATCTTAATGTTAAAAATATAATATGGTATTGGAGCTAACCTGGGAAGAAGACACTGTGCAGATGCGGGAACTAGGGCTTCCTATTTTTTGGATCTCTCTCCACATATTTTCAGCAAAATAAGGGTGGGCCGACTCTCCTCCCTAGGGCGCATCTTTTTGTCGAAACAGAATCTGATTCTGAGCTTTTTCAGTTTTGGACCCGACATTGTTGCCAGATATTAAGGCTTTCCACAGAAGTGGAATTTTTGAGTGATCCCAGGCCTGGATTGATATTATCTCCAAAATTGAAGTTTAGAGATTAAGATCAAAGCATTTGGTTGGAAAGAAATCCAGGAAAGTCAAACCCTAATATGCTTCTGAACCAGCACTGCAGAAATTCAGTTCCAAATCTAGATCTGACATCTTGACCTGATAAGATCTGAATTTTTTGTATTTCCATTTGAGGTTCTCAGTTAAGATGTCTCATCATACCAAGCTTGATGAAAAGCTTGAGGGAGCTAATAAATTTTGAACCTGGAATTATAGGATCTCCCTGGTTCTGGAAGAAAATGAGTTGGATTCCTACATCAATGAGGAAGTTCCAGTTCCAGAGGAAGATGAGGCTAAGGCCTTACATTAGAATAATTTGTCTATGGCAAAGAGGATTGTTTATGATTCAATCAAGGATCACCTCATACCACAGGCGTCCTCCCTCAAGACACCTAAAGCTATGTTTGATGCCCTAACCAAACTGTTTGAAGGGAAGAACATAAACCAGAAGATGACTCTAAGGAACCAGTTGAAGAATGTAAAGATCCAGAATGAGGAGACCATCCAGTCATACTTCACAAGGGTCTCCCAGATCAAGGAACAACTTGAAGCAGTAGATGAAGAAAAGCAGAATGCAGAAATTGTGATGACAACCTTGAATGGTCTCCCTAGGTCATGGGATTCTTTCATCCAAGGAATCTGTGCTAGGAAGAAGCTAATCAATTTCAGTAGACTGTGAGAAGAATGTTCACAAGAAGAAGCTTGAATAGCAGCTCGAGAAGAAAATATGGAAAGTGAAGATCAAGCTCTCACAGTACACTCCAAGAAAGGTAGAAGGGAAAATTATCATCACCAAGGAAAGCATTCTCATCAGAAAAATAATTTTGTAAGAAGGGATCCATCCAAACTCAGATGTTATATATGTGATGAAATAGGACACTTTGCTAGAAGTTTTCCCATGAATAAGAGTGGATCCAAGAAGAAGAAGAACTCCAAAAGAAGACATCATGCTCACATTGCTGAGGATGATGATCCTCCAAGGAAGAAAGTAAAACAAGAAAGTGAAGACTCTTCAAGTGATGAAGAATATGTTCTGATCTCCGCTCTCATGGGAACTATCACTCATGGAAGCAAATATTGGCTTATTGACAGTGGGGCTTCCAAACACATGACAGGATTCAAGGAATCTTTTGAGAAACTATCTGAACATAATTCACCCCATAAGGTGAAACTTGGGGATGCCTACCAATATCCCATAAAAGGTAGTGGTGAATCCTCCTACAAGATAGACTATGGAAAGTCTATGAAAATGAAGGATGTCTTGTTTGTACCAGGACTAAAGAAGAATCTTTGCTCCATATTGGCACTAGATGAAAAAGTCATGAGGGTTTCATTTGTAGATGGCCAAGTCCTCATGTGGCCAAGAGGAAAGGATATCGGCGATGCAATAGTAATTGGAGAATAAGGAGTATTATACAAATTGAAGGGCCATCCAGAACAAGATTTCATCCATGACACAGTAGAGCCAAATGAACTTTGGTATCGAAGGTAGAAGCTATCCCCACAAGAAATGCAACAGACAAGATAATTATTGGTTTTATTCAGGAAAATATTCTTAGCAGATTTGGATGTCCCAAGAAGTTATTGACTGATAATGCTAAATATTTTAAATCCAAAGCTATGGTGACATTTTGTGAAGAGAATGGGATTGTTTTGAAACACTCAACACCTTATTACCCTCAAGGAAATGAGTGTTGATGTAATTGTAACTTCAGAATGTATTCACTTGTATTTCTTATGTATTGAACCCCGATGTTTATTCCAGGAATTGTTTGTAATGTAATTGAGTCATGTCATGCCCGGATGTTCTGATCAAGAGTTTCTATAATATAAAAAAGTCATGTCAATTCAATGTGGGTAACCCTCCTATTGTTCAAGGGTTAAAGTCCCCACAGTTTCAGGGTCCTGGGGTTGTTAGAATCACCTAGTGAAGTCGGCCCTAGTGAGTTATTGGCAAGTCAAGAATTAGTATAAATAGAGAGCGAGCCTCTCTATTTATCACACACTCACTAAAACTCAGTTGTAGCGCATAGCTGAGGGAGAAGAAGTTGTTGGGGCTAGAAAGAAAGAGGCTACTACTGTCGAAATATCATCTTACTGTTTTGGGTTTTAATTTTGGTGCTGATTCTATCTCTGAGCAAGTTGCGAGGTTTTCTCCATTTATGGTTTCCCCGAGGAAAAACACTGTGTTCATTGTCTCTTGTGTTTGATTGTTGTGCTTGTTATTCTATCAGTTAAAAGATCCTAATATAATGCTAGCTTAATGTTAAAAATCTAACAATGGGTTAGCTGAGTCAACCAGTAAGAGCATTATTCAGAGCATTAAGAAATTGTTGAGTCAGAATAAATAGTCATGGGACTCAATGTTAAAATATGTAATGTGGGCTGACATGATAACAATTAAAAAGGCAACTGGAACTTCTCCTTTTCAATTGGTATATGGCACTGATGTAGTGTTTCCTGTTCAACTTGGTATTCCAGTGATGAAATTTCTTCAAGACAGTCAAGAGGAACCCAATGACATTCAAAGGAGAATTTATGCACTAATCAAATTACAACAAGAGAGTGAATCGGTAGAAGAAAAAGATCAACTATATAGAAGGAATATCAAAGAAAGGTTTGATAGAAATATCAAAGAGAAAACCTTTTTTAATGGAGATATTGTTTTGAGATGGGATGCTAGAAAGGAACAAAAAGGAAAACATGGTAATTTTGATAATTTATGGTTTGGTCCTTTCATAGTGTCAAAGATTCTGGAGAATAATACTTTTGTATTACAGACCTTGGATGGTGAGGAGTTGTCTAATCCAGTCAATGGACGATTCCTCAAACATTTTAACAGTTTTTGAAGGAAAAAGATTTAATTTTCATTGTATATACTGGTGTGTGAAGGTTTGAATAAAGACTCCATAGCCCAATGGATATTTTGTAGAAAAGTAGACAGTTTTAGTTACAGCATAGAAGGCACTGATCTACAGGTTATTGAAGCCTCATAGGGAGGACTTCATCCTGTAGCAGGAGCCAAATGTTATATCTCTTTTTTGTTTTCTAGTTTTAATTATATGCTTATCATAAAACATGATTTTTCTTATTGCTTTAGCATTTTTGAGCTTGGTTTTTTGCTAGTAGATTTTTGTTTATGATTGATTTTATAAGTTTTCTTTTTAATTTTGTAGATTTCATAGTTTTTTATGGGCTTATAGGATGTATGTATTTCTGAAAGGGTCTAAAGAAATATCATAAGGTTTTATTAAAGGATATTTACCAAAATTTAACACATTGTTTTGAGTTTTGGTTAAAAAATCATTAAACATAGATTATTGTAGCGCAAGCACATAAAAAGTGAACAAGGGTGCTACAAAAAAATCATGATTTTGAAAAAAGTCATGATTTTGCTCATGATTTCCAAAATTTGCGCATGAGAAGAGTTTTTCACACCCGTTGAGGAGTTTCATACATGTTTGGGCTATAATAATCATTGTGACAAGTGTTTTGAGATGAGGTAAAAATCATTTGTTTGAATTGCAACTGTTCGGAGGTTAGAGGATACAGATCACTTAAAAAACAATGATCATGCATGATGAGGTTAATTCATTATCAATTATGCATTTACTGAATGCATGAAAAATCAAAGAAACTATATTTGAGACCTGGAAGTTCATGGTTGAAGAATGAAGATAGTTGTCCATTTAGGGTTTGCAGGGTGAGTGTTTGGCATAGTCGTGGCAGTCAGAGACATACTTAAGAAGGATATTGGACACCTGGGAAGACATGAAAGCTAATTTTTATCAATCGAATTTATTATTAAGATAGGTATGAAATGAATTACTGACATGCTCCATGAGTTTGGGTTCGTTTTGACAGAGGATGAGTTATTGATGTTAATTAAAAATGCAAGTTTATAAACTCGATTTTTGCTCAATGCCAAATATTTTCTCTTAGTAGGGTTGAAATACTTATTAGTTTGTGAAGGAAAATAAATATCAAGGGTTTAATTTTCTCAGATTATGATTGACTGTTAAAATAACAAAAATTCAAATAGTCTTAAACTTTTTGTTGAGGAAATCACAATTAAGGTCAATCACCCAGAATGAAGAAAAGTGGGAAAACAAATAGAGCCGAGCCTTTAGATATGTCTTGGGTTCCAACTTTCCCTGATTATGCAAGGTTATTTTCAGAAGCAGGTTGGTTGAATTATTTTGAGAAAATTGATGGCCATCATACATAGGTTTCATACAAATTTTCTCAGGGATTATACAAAGACATAGTCACATTTGATACCCTAAAAATTGAGCTGACTAGAGAGCTAATAGCAAAGGCTACAGACATTCCTGATGAAGGTGAGTATTGGTTCAATAAGGTACCTTTTACCTTTAATTTAGAGAATTACTTGCTCCCAAATGTTGTTGCAGACTAGGGTAAAGGAGTACATATATAGAAGTTCAAACCAGAGTGGAGAGAACTAATCAAAAGCCTGAAAAGCTATGTAACTTGTGAAGGAAGATATGCCTTTGTGTTTAAATATCATTTTAGGTTTCTGTAGCATTTAAATCATGAATCAATGATGACTCTTCCTTTCTTTTTTCTTAAAAGTATGCAAAATATGTCCAGTAGAGTAAAGGAGCATCAAGATCATACTCAATAGTCCATATTTCATCATGGTCTGATAAAGTTAATCATAAGTACAGTGCTCCAAAAGAAGGAAAATACCTAGGACTATTTTTATTCTGGTTTGGGTTTCAAAGTGAGAAAGAGGATCAATCCAAGAAAAGACAAGTGAACAAAGCACATAATTTAGTCAAAGAATTGAAGAAATAGGTCATAGTCGAAGCAGAAGAAGATAGTGTACAAGAAAGGTCTATGACAGAAAGGGTTGAAAAGCCTGAAAGTGAACAACAAAATGAAGCTGATGAAGATGAACCATCAAAGGTGCAAATGTAGGATTTAAATGATGTAGAAAGTACCCTTAATAAATAAGTAAACCATGGAGTAGATCAAAGTTTGTTAGAACAAGAACAAGTCCATATAGGAGTACATTCAGAAAGTAAGGAAATTCCACTGATTGATAAAGCCAGTGTTGACAGTGCACAGGGTTCACAACAGTAGTCTAAAAAAAAGTTGGTGTCACAAGGAGTCAAAAGAAAGGTGGTTAAGCTTGTAGCCATTAAGCACTAAGGAAAATATTTGAACATGCTGGGAGAGATAGGGGTAGGGTGGAGACCTAATATCAGACCTAAGAATAAATTGAGATTGAACATGAACAAGCTATTAAACCCTAAGTTAGCTCAGGAGAAAATCATAGTAATAGAAGACTCTTCTTCCCAAGAAGAGTTAGAAGAGGATGAAAGCTTGAATGTAAGAGAGATTAAAGGTAAGAAATAGGTTCCTTTGAAGGATAATCCATCCTCAAATGAGACTAAAATTTTAGAGCTATTAAAAGAGGTTTGAAGGAAAGTAAATTTAAGCCATCATCAAGATGATTTAATGAAGCAGCAATCAGTCATGACAAGTTTATGTGTAGATGAAGAAAGGATTGCAAAACCATCAACTCAATGCAGTTTTGAAGGTAATGAATCTCTAGGGGTTCCTATAAATATGATAGAACAATAGTAATAGGAGGATGAGGAGATCTTCAAAAGATTGAAGATTCCCTAGAATCCATAAGGACTATCTTCAGCTTTAGTTTGAACAACTTTACTTTGTTAAGTGATTCGATGGTATGACCTAAAAGGTAGTTATTCGGTTAGGTAACTATTTTTTATGTAACCAAGATTAAATTAGGGCTATAGAATGAAGGAGGGTTCGAATTTTGTACAAGGGGAGGCTATCAAGATTTTGTATATAGAGCTAAGTTAAAAAACTCTTATGTACTTTGGATTACTGATTATGTTATATATGCAATCTATAAGCCCATTTTATCCTATTTGCTGGTTTCATTTCTGATTGGTGTGATCACTCAATTTATAAATTCATTTCTTGTTTAAGGTTGTTTCTCATGGAATGCTTATGAATTGTGGATGAAACTCAGTAATGTTCTTATACTGTTCTAGTTTATGTTTCATATATTATACATATCATTCTTATATTGTTGCATGATTTAGTATTTGTCTTAGCTTTATGAGTTTTTACCCTCTTGTTTACGAACTGCACAACCAAAAACCCTAAAAACATGTTTTACTTAGTTTTATTTTATGAGATTGTGTTGGCTTGTTCTTTAGTAGTTTGAGAACAATTTCTGGCACAAACACATTCTCTATGCAATTATTTGAAATAAAAAATTATTATGCTTTTATATTAGCCATCTCATTAATGGAAACACACACACACACACACACATATAACTTTTAACTTCCGGTCATTTATATTTAGCAGAGTTATATACCAATCAACTAGTTGCATGCCTCCACATACTTTTCAACTAAGGAATTGATTATAGCTAGAATTTTAAAATGAAATCATTGTTCATACTGGTTATTACTAGCATTTGAATCGAGAGGTGCAAAAAAATGCCGAGAGGGTAAAGATATTGTGTCTTTCCGCAACTCAACCTTTTTGACTTACCTTGGGAGACTGGAAATTAATATGATATTTGAGATTTTACCTTAAGACATTTTTGACTAAATAAAATTTCCTTAATGATATTTTTATCTTTGGATTTATTGACTTTCATAATAAATTTTAACTTGTTTTCCAACTAGTCTTTCTTGATTGCGATTTTCGATTTCTAAAATCGAGAAGCAAAAATGCAGTTTTTGGAGGTTTGTCAAAGTTTGTTTTGCACTTTCTGATTTCCAATGTTTGGATCACAAAGTTGTATAATTTTCAATATGGAAGTGTCCTTTGTTGAATTGCGATTTTCGACATTTGGGTACGAAGAGTTTTATGATAATTGGATTGCAGTGGTCGGAAATATTGCTTTTAGGATTGTGGAAATCGGAAAACTCGCAAGTGTGTTAGTCATATATTTATCTGTCGATTTGCGAAAAATGAAAAAAAAATTGCTTTTGTTAAAGTCATTTGGTATTTCCCCAATTTTTGATTTTCGACTGTATCTACTTTCCCGATTTTCAAGTATTGGAAATCAAAAGTTTCACTTTAGATAAATTTGAAGGTTTCTTTCACAATTTTCGATTTTTGATACGCTGGATGTCGGAAACTGGATTTGTTTGGTTTCCTAATTTTCGATTTCCAATAATCCAGATCTCAGAAATTGGAAAAACCACACTTTTTTCGACTGAATGTTTGTTTCCCGATTGCCAATTCCTGAAAATGAAAAGTAAATTTGGTCAATTTTCGTTTATGCATACGATATATACGATCTAGAGTCTTTTGGCTGTTTGGGTTTGGTTTTCTACGATTTGAATTTATGATTAATTTTTACATTTGTTACTGATGCTTTTTCACTCTGCTCAGGGTTTTTTTATAGTGCATATTCTCTGTGTCCCAACGCTCGTAGTTGTGAATTTTTGAGTGTTTCCACCTGTAAGTTTTCACCCTATGATCATTTTTTTCTGGTAAATTTGAACTCATGTCATTTTTATACATGGTTGCTAAAAGTCAATCAGAGAAGGCATCTTCCATGACCAGGAATACCAGATCTAAAATGACTCTTCAAGAACATAAAAACAAATATCAAAATGCCAGTGTTTTCACTGACACGAGTGGTTATGTGTCTGGAAACTCATTTCTAGATTAGTCCAAAATTTATGCTATTTTAGACAATGATGAATTTTACTGTGTTGATCATGGCCAACCTACCTACCTGCAAATACACAATTCTCAGCTTCAACACATTGCTTGTAGACCCCCATTTATGCCTTACACAGACCTTATCAAGTTGGAATTGGATCACATAAACCTTAAGCTTGGAATATTTCATGATATCGATAATGTCGTTATTTCTTCATTCCGTCCATATGCGTTTGTTAGGGATTATGATTTGCCAACCCCCAAGTAGATTCTCTCGTCAAATTTTTTTGATGAAAGCCATGCCAAATTCAATTATGAACAAGTGGTGAAATATTGGCTAGAAGACCCAACACTTGACATTCCCGTTTCACTTGTAGCATATTTAGTTTCTTGGTTTAGAGAACCCTTTTCATTACTGACTGACATGTTTTGTAGGTTATATGGTTTACCAAATTGTTCCTTATTCAAAGCACAATGGCTCCCTATGGTGAATCATATCCTTCTTACAGGTCATTCCTTCAACTTGGCACAAATTCTGTCTCTCAATTTGCGTAAGAAAATTGAAAAACATGAGAAAACCCCCGACAACCGTAAACCATATTTCTACATGTCAGGGTTAGTAATGGATGCATTTTATGCATCTAATTCTTTCCTGGCCCTAAATTGGAATTGGACCGACAAATCTCCATCGGTTCATATATATTGCGTTGATATGTGGGACAACAATTTCAGCCCTTAGGTTTATTAACTCGGTGAACTATTTCTTGGGTCAATGTACTTCAATATTTTCAAAGGTGATGCTCTTGCATTCTCTAAGAGTGCTAGGGAACTCATTTCAATGTTTGGAAACTAGTATGTAGGAGAATGTTTCTCTTAAATAAGGATTTGGGGTAGTAATATAGTCCACTTGCTTCTCAGAATAGTTACATACCGAATGGTGCAAGTTCAAGAATTCACTTATCAGACTGTAAATGATGGGGTTTTACCCAAGTTGACCAAACATAAGAAGAAGGGATGGAATTTTTTTTTTGTCAATCTTGACAACCTTGAGCTACAGAGTCCTGCTCATGTGACTTTGGTGGGAAAGGAGATTTATGTTATGAACTTGGGGGAGGAATACAAAACAATGCATGACCTAGTGACATATTTGGCTAATCTCTTTGCTCATGAGCAAGTGAAATTTCAATATGTTCATGAAAGCGATCCCGATGATTCCATGTTCTGAGGGGATACCAATTTTCAGGAGGCAAGCGGTAAAATTACTGATCTAGAGACTAGGTCCCATCTGTACCAGTATCAAAAGGATATTAAAACAAAAACTCTTCAAGAAAGAGGAGATAAACTAAAAATAAAACAAGATATTGAAAAGGAGAAGACAGAACAAGAAGCTAAAGAACATGCAACAAGTTCTGCTGCTTCACTTCTTGCTCAACCCAAGGAAAAATGAAAAGGTGTCCTTGAAGGCTCATCCAGCACCTATATTACCACAATGGAAGATACACTGGAGAAAGGTGTAGAGCTCAAAAGAAATTTTGAAACTCAGGCAGAGATGACTAAAGTTCAAAGTGAAAGACAGAATATTGACGCAGGTTATGAACAGGCTCAACTAGTAGAAAAAATCATGCCTTTTATCTCAATTGGAAAGAAAGAGCAGGCACTTGTCCAAGATGCTTATGCACAAAAGGTAATCTCTTTATCTTCTACTCAGGTTGAGATTGATAATAGGGATGTGGAACAAGACCCTGAGGCTATTATAACTAGCCTTCTGTCATCCATGTCTAGTATGTTAGGTTCATCATCTTGCCATCATTCATTTTCTGAGGTAAATTTTTCATCAATAATGGGAGGTGCTAGTAGCATGCCCACCTTTTCAGTTAATTCACCTATTGATACTTATCCTACATGTTAGACACACCAGGAACACAGAGAGGGGGGGTGAATTTGTGTGTGCAATATTTATTACTTTCTCAATTTTAACAATCAACAACTAATTCATCAATGCATTATTCTACCATTTACATAATCATTTCATAAACATATACCACTTCATAATTTATAAATCATAGGCATCTGAATCAAGGAGTCATAACAAGAACCATAGCACAAACAAACACGACACCATATGATTTTGTAATCTTTTTGTATTTGTTTTGGAACGACTACAACCGTGAGGTAAAATCAACACCTACTGATACAAAGAGCACCTACTCTTCATCCAGGACCCTGCCTAGCTTTCTTAGACCCTGCTCAGAAGGGTTTGAGGTATCCTAACCTCAAAAGAAAGACAAGCTTGATTTTACAATTAGAACTCACTATCTCAACACACTCATCACACACATGTATCACTATCAAGTGCGCTCACTACCACATCATCTCTGTTCATCAACGCTGCTTCTCATCACTACTGTTGGTCATAGGTTTGCTCATCAACCATGCCATCAATCCTGCTGGTCACTGTCAAGTTATCATATAGCTGCTACAAATATCCTTTCTCATGCATCATCTTTATCAACAACTCATTGTCATCAATAGATAGGCATCAAAACAGTATCATCATCCACATATACACATGTAGGGTTTATCTTGATCAGACTTCAACTCTGCAAATTATAGCAGACTGTATAGCATGCAACATCAACATCATAGGGTTTTCAAAGGTTTTCAAATTACTGTCATACTGTTGTAGATGTCAAACTGTCATCTTGCCAATGCACTCATAATCAATACAGAACTTCTCACACCTCACTGCATAAATGCACTATTGTATAATATACTTTCTCCACTCATACACCAATATACAAATATACTGCTATTTATTGTGTTTTCATAATCATCATCATTACTGTACATACTTTACTATTTGCATATATGTGCTCCACAAGACTTTAATCAAAAGGAGAATGGACTAAGATTTTCACATAGAACTAGGGTTGTATATGTGCTTTGATCTTGTGTTGTTTGTTCAATGGAGCACATCATCATTATATACATCACTATATATGTTACTGTATATATTTCACTACTTATGTCACTGTAAATTTACCATTACATCTTTGACTGTAAAACATACCTTGGCCTTGAACTCTGTACATCACTTCAACTGTATACTGTAGATTATCTTTCATAATCTTCACTTATACATGAGTTGTGGCATGTCCCAAAACAAGTCCAAACCGAACTGTCAATACATGAAAGATTTGCTGCTGCTAGAATGCTTGTAACGCTTCCAAATGTATGTCAATTCGGGACCGGTGTACTATGGAAACCCTTCGCCTTTCCTGCTGCAAATTCAGGATGCTGTCAACCTCAGGATGCCTTCAACCTCTATCAAATTTGGGACTATTTTTAAGAGTCAAATTTGAGACTGTTCATTACTCTTATCCTCCAGAAAGAGCTACAAATTTGAACTGTTCATACCCTAAGAAAGTCCAACATTGGACTATGACCAAATGCTGGAAAAAATTCAAACCCCCCCAAAATATCTTCTATGTAAATTCAGGTCTCCAATTTGACCTCTCCTGCTACCCGAATTTCCACAGTCCATAGCTTGCTGCTGCTCCTCTGAAAAATATCAGGCCGTTATAGAGATATCTGAGTAACTCCATTGAATTCATGACATGCTGTTGTTGCCAATAAGTTAGGGCATCATAAAAAAACAAAAGAAAAAAAACTGCTGCAAAATTCTGCCTCAAGAACAGTCCAAAAATCAGAGAGAGATCATCCTTCTTCAACCTAACAACTCCTCCACAAATTTTGCCTCAGTAGGGTGTCCGAAATTCCTTATAGCTCCCACAAAATTTTCTCATTTCAAAATGAATTTTGATGGGGTATTTATAGTGATTTTCGCTATAATTTGGAGTTGACTTGTCCAAAAATTAATTTAATTTTCTTTTTTAGTTATGGAGCCAACTTGCTAAAACAAATATTAATTTTTATTTAATTTTATTTTAATCAACTTGTCACATCCTTCAAAACCTACCATTGCTTAGGGTTTGTTACATGTAATTTTACTATTTTATATTTTTAATTATTCAATAGTCAACCTTCCAATTATGCTTTTGGAGTCTTGACTTGTATGTGGGATTGCGTGTAGGTTCCATCATCAAGCTGGAAATATGTGGGTTCAAGACCCAAGATGCCACAAGCATTAGGTCTAAAGACACCTTTGTTATGACAAGAAGAATTTTTCAATAATGTAAGAGAATCATGGAATTCAATCCCATCATCTAATGGTGGCATGGATCATTTTCAACTTCAACACCAATCAACCAAGTGTTTCCAAATGCCTTCATAATATTTTTCCCTAGGGTCATTCCCAAAGGTTCCATGACCTTGTTCTTTGTCTTCCATTTCCATGTCTTCAAACTTTGCTCATGTTTTTCCTTGTCCATTGCCACATTATTATAAGAGTGTGTCCACAAGCCACTTGGGTCATCATGTCTCACACACACCACCTTAACCCATAAGTGTCCAAGTGTCATCACATGTGTGTGTGGGTACCTTCATCATGCCATCATGTAAGCAATGTGCTTCGTGACCTTTGTAAGGGCATCAAGGTCTTCATCAGGAGTTCCAAATCTTCACGGGGCTTTTTTTTATCAAGAAAGAGTCTTCATATGCTTCTTCAACCACCTCAATATACCTCTAGGGGTCAAGATATCACTTGTGGGGTATATGGGCCTTGTTATGGGGCACCATGACACCATCAGATCATAAATGACCATAGAATGGGTCATGAATTCCTCTCCAAGCCATTTAGGGCTTCTCCATCATCTGCTAAGGCTTCATGACCATCTCTAGGGTCTTCAATGTCTTCAGCAAGGTGGTGGCTTCAATATCCAAGCTTGTGGGTACAAGTACCTTGTCAACTGGTTACAAGGTGCTTCAAGGCACAAACCCACTCTATAAGGGGTCCAATGCACTTCAAGGTGCAAGCCCACTTTGTAAGGGGTCAAGGCATTGCAAGTCAGACTTGGTGGCATCAATGACAAGTCCATGTTGGAATCAATGAAAATTTCATCAACAATCTCCCCCTTTGTCATTGATGACAACAAATCATGCTCCCCCTGCGAGCATGCTTCGCTCTTGTCTTCATCTATCCTCCTTTGGAATTAATGGAAAGGGCTATCCATATAACTGTATTTGAAATCACTGATCACTGCTCACACTTCTCCCAAGTCTATGGGGCCACTACAAGTCCATGTTGGAATCAATGAAAATTTCATCAACAATCTCCCCCTTTGTCATTGATGACAACAAATCATGCTCCCCCTGCGAGCATGCTCCCCTCTTGTCTTCATCTCTCCTCCTTTGGCATTAATGGAAAGGGGTGTCCATATAACTATATTTGAAATCACTGATCACTGCTCACACTTCTCCCCCTGTCAATATGCCCGATCCTAGGACCTATCTGTGTACCTGGAGTAACCATCCTTTCTGCTTTGAGTTCATCCTCCAACCTTATGAAATCAAGGTGTGCTAAGGTATTTGAGAGACCTTAAAATTGGCTTTCCATATGGAAGCCATCCTCTCTGATCTGATGAACTTCTCCTATCTGCGACTGCTCGGTCTTTTTCATCCATACTTGCTTTTTGGAATCTGTCCTTTCAACATTTGTTCCTTCATTTGTACTGGCTTTCCTTGATGAGCTGTATAGTAAATTTCTCAGGGGATTTTTTTGTGTACTCCAACAATATTGATCTTTGTTCCTAAGGCCACTGCAACTATAACACCTCATCACATGACAATATGCAGTGATGTGACCAACATGGTTGCATGTCCAGCACCTAAATGAGTTGTTGGAACTTCCAACACTTCTTTGATCAACTTCATGTATCCATTCCTGAGGGTGTCCCTGACTGTAGGTCTTTGTCTTCTGATATTAAGATCTTCTTGTTGATGTGTATGAAGGACTCCTCCTTGGTTGACTTCGGTTGACTCGCACATTCTAGGGCTTTGTGACCAAACCCACTGCATTAAGACTTGGCTCATGAACAATAAATCGTGTGAAAAAATATTACATATAAAGTTATTTAACAACATATTAATATTATGTTTGTTACTATTATTAACCATTTTAATAATGACACAAGTGTTACCAATTTACATGTGTTGAGTATACGTTATTATACTAATACAATGTTGACATCACTTTAAAGTCTACAAGAGAACATTTTATAAGTCTAGTTGTGTTGTTCAATGATCAAAATCAAACTATTATGAATTATAATGCAATATTAATATTATGTTTGTCACTACTATTAACCATTTTAATAATGACACAAGTGTTACCTATTTACATGTGTTGAGTATAAGTTATTATACTAGTACAATGTTGACATCTCTTTAAAGTCTACAAGAGAACATTTTATAAATCTAGTTGCGTCGTTTAATGATCAAAATCAAATTATGATGAATTAGAATGCAATATTAATATTATGTTTGTTACTATTATTAACCATTTTAATAATGACACAAGTTTACCTATTTAGCTGCGTTGAGTATAAGTTATTTTACTAGTACAATGTTGACATCACTTTAAAGTCTACAAGAGAACATTTTATAAGTCTAGTTGTGTCGTTTAATTATCAAAATCAAATTATGATGAATTAGAATGCAATATAGTATGATTCGATTTATATCAAATATAATAAATAATATTAGGAAAAACTCAATTCAAACTATATTGCAAGTGTCTTGTATTTATTCATGGACCAAGTATAAAAGATATTGTTTTTAAATGCATTATTGAATTTTATTTTGAACATTTGATATAGTGAGAAGTTATGTTGATCTAAACAAAACATTGAAAAGTTGAATATTGATTGGTGTTATGTATTACACATAGAAAATCATGACATAAATTAACATTAAATTTAAACCCAAAATTTGTATATATATATCTAGTAAATAATACAAAATTCCTCAAAAAATAACATGAAGAGAATATTTGATATACAACAAACATTGAAAAGTGTTTCTTCATGTATATTAATAGCTCCTTCAAAGAACAAAATTACATTCAAGGATCATCTCCTTCTAATATCACTATATTCGCTCAAGCAGATCAAGTACAAATTATACACCAAATTTATTTATCTTGGTCTTATTGCATTGTTCTTTCCTTGGCATCCATGCCCAAAATATGGTATTAATTGGAATAGATCCAAGTTTCGTGTCTTCAAGATTTGGTACCCTATATTGTTCTAAAAATTTTCCCTTGTATTTCCTTGAAGTAGGCTTCCACCAATCAACCTTAACATGAAGAGTCACACTTTCATCATCCTCAAAGATATATGAGGTGGATTTTTACATGCAAATCATCTCTCCGTCATCCTCATTTCATGATCTAACAAGTAACATTTTTTCTTTCTCAACATCAATCATGGGATTGAATGTTGGATTTTGATTGTTTCTCTTGGGTCCAACATATACCGGTTCACCTGTTACATTATCAAAATCCCCATCCATAATACTTGAGATTACATTGAGTGCATTACGATCAACATTGACAATATGTCTTGTCTTGGGCCAGAAATCCTCAGAAGATGATCCACTTCCATCCACTATTGTATGATCATTGTAGATTTCATCTAATGTATCAACAACTCTTTCCAAATAGTCTATTTTATTTTTCAATTCCTCTATTGCAATTGGCGAATTCTCATTGCCAATAGTGTCTTTTCACATTTTTATGTATGATGTTATTCCTTCCTTTAGTTATTTTAAATAGACATCACTCTCCTTGGGACCTAAGAAATATGGATTTCCTGTGGGTAATTTAGGTCAACCTTCATCATCTATATTCCACAACTCTACTGGTTCTAACCATGAAATATCTCTAATTGATTCTTTATACCTCATCACTGGAACACCATTAAGTACAAGAAATTGGAAGTACTGAACATAAAGATGTACAACTAGTGCATCTTTTTTTGATGTATTTGTAACTTCGGAATGTATTCATCCGTATTTCTCATGTATTGTAATCCGATGTTTATTTCGGGATGTAATTGAGTCATGTCATGCCCCGATGTTTCGATCGGGAAGTTTCTATAATGAGAAAGTCATGTCAAGTCATTGTGGGTAACCCTCCTATTTGTCAAGGGTTAAAGTCCCCACAGTTATGGGGCCCTAGGGTTATTAGACTATCCTAATGAAGTCGACCCTAGGTGAGTCATTGTAAGTCAGGGCAATAGTCCCCACCATCTAAGTCAAGGTTAACCCTCCTTGTTGAGCAGAGGGAAAAGTCCCCACAAGTTGTGGGGCACTAGGGTTATTAGACACTCCTAGAGATGTCAGCTCTAGTAAGTAATTGTTAAGTGAGGATGACATGTTGGAGTGGGTTCCAAGTGAATGGAAGAATATAAATAGAGAGTGCGAGCCTCTCTATTTATCACTTGCAACAATCACACTCACTCATTGGGGCGCATGAGTGAGAGAGGGAGACAGAAGCTATGGAGATCATCCTTATGTTTTGGGCTTTTCTATTTTGGTGTTGATTATATCTTTGAGCAAGTTGCGGGGTTTTCTCCTTTATGGTTTCCCTGAGGAAAAATCTTTGTGTCTCTTGTCTCTTGTGATGTGCTTATGTTTTATTGCTATGCTTGTTATTCTCTTAGTTAAAGATCCTAATAATGTTAGATTAATGCTGAAACACTAACATGGTATCAGAGCTAACCTGAGAAGAAGACATTATGAAGCTATAGAAGCTAGGGATTCTTACTTTTTGGGTCTCTCTCCACAATCCATCAGCAAAAGTATGCTAGGCTGACTCTCCATTGAAGGGCACATCTTTCTGTCGAAGTAGAATTTGATTCCGAGCATTTTCAGTTTTCGATGTGGAAATTAGGGATTTCTATAGAAGAGGAATGTTTCAGTGAGACCAGCATAGGATTTTTCTCCTCATAAAAACCAAAGTTTAGAGACCCGGATCAAGAAATTTGGTTGGGTGAAACTCCGGGAAAGTCAAACCCTAGTTTGACCCCAAGCTAGAAAAACCCTAAATACTAAAATTGCTAAGTTTTGGTACATTTGCTATATCCTGATATTGGAGAAGTATCAGGAGATACAAAATTTCAGGGCCCAAAGATAAAATCCGGATGCACACTGTGTCCAAAATTAAGCCTCAGATTTGCTATATTCTGGGAGATATGATCCCTCCAAGTTAGGGTTCCATCCTCTTCCAGAATTCATCCCTAAACAGGACACCTGGGGAGAATTGCAATATATTGGGCTACAGAGGTCCAAATGGAATTCCTGAAGATGTTACAGAAAGGTCACAGAATTTAATTTTTATGATCTAAATTTCAGACTCAGAAGATGAACCAATGACACGTGGCATGCCATACAACTTCACTATTCTGAATAGTCCTGTAACAGGTCACCTTGGGAACAGGATCAGAAATCCAAAATGGTGAAACCAATTCTGATGAAACCTATGGTGTTGGATCAGGGAAATGTGAGTTTATCTTAGTATGAAATTTAATACACAAAGGAGCAGTAATTTCAGAGATATCACAGAAATAGTAACAAGCATTTATGTAGAATAAATTGGAAAATTAGGGCTTCCGGTTCCGGGAGCTTCCCTCCACTGTTTTCAGAAAAGGAGTACATTGGAAAACTCCATTTGAAGAGATCTATTTGTCTATTCAATCAGATCTGAAAGATTCCAAGTTTTGAAAATTAGGGTTTCTGTGACAAACCCTAGATCAGCCAGCTCCAGAACTAGGACAGACACCTCAAATCGGTAAGATCTAATCCTTTGCTATTTCCATTTGAGGTTCTCATTTAAAAGTGATCTATCACATCAGCTTGATGATAATATTGGTGAAGTTGAACAACTTCAAAGCATGGAAGTACATTATCTCTCTGAAGAAAAAGGATAAGAGATTCCAGTTCCAGAGGGAGATGAGGCTCAAAGCCTTACACAAGAAGAACTTGGTCAAGGCCAAGAATATCATGGTTGGTTCAGTCACAGATTAACTTGTATCACAAGTGTCTTCCCTGTAGACACCAAATATGTTTGATTCCTTGACCAATCTATCTAAAGGGAAGAACATAAATCAGAAGATGGCTTCAAGAAAACAAGTTCAAGAATGTGAAGATCCAGAATGCAGAACAACTTGAAGCAGTAGAAGAAGAAGAGGAGAATGCAGAAGTGGTGATAGCCATCTTGAATGGCTTCCCAGGATCATGGATTCATTCATTCGAGGAATGTGTGCCAGAAGGAAGTGATTACTTTCAGTGGACTCTAGAAAGAAGAATAAGCTCGACTCATAAGAAGAGAAGAGGAGATGGGAGCAATTGAAGATCAAGCTCTCACCATCCAAAGAAGATCCTTCAAGCAACGAGGAATATGAAGAAATCAACTCTTGAAGAATATCTTATGCACCTTAGCATTTGGATAAGAAACGATGATGTTATGAATGAAGAAGATGATGAAGCTGAAGGCTCAAGAAGGAGTCTACCCACGAAACAAATAAAGATAAGTATTCAATTGTCATTTCATGATATTGTTTTGTTATGCATTTGTTTATATTCAGTTGATGTATTATGCATGATAGGATGTTTGCATTAACGCCGGTATACTACTAATATGCATGTGATGGGTAAGTAGCTCATGGTGCTATAAAACTCTCCATTGCTACTTATCTAGAATGAAACCGCTTTGCTGACATATTGGATTAGTGCACAATATCAATGTTGTCCTGGTAGAGATGGAAAGCATCTAGAAATTTTCAGTGAGATATGGATGAATGTTGTATTGGCTAAAGTAGTTGCATGATCATATATTTATGCATAAGAATTTTCCAGTATGAATATTCCTTATGAAATGTTTCTAACCATACAACTGCATTTGACTTGTAGGAAAGATTGCATACATAATCACCTACAAGCAAAGAAGAATGAAGACTTGTTCCGAAGAACAAGTGACGACAGTTCAAAGACAAAGAATAATATGACGAGTGCAGTGACATCTTTGATGTAGAACCTTCCAACCACCAAGAAGAAAGGGAAGACCAGTTCAAGAAGAATGATTTCTAGGATACAGTATCAATACGTGAAGGGAAGTTCGTAGTTCCATCATGTAGTGGATGGAAACATCGGACAAAGCAAGATTCGTAGCACGAGGATTCTCACGAAAAGAAGGCATAAACTACAAAGAGACATTTGCAGCCAGCTTGATGAAGATATTAACCTTTGCTACAAGGTTGAAGATGAAAGTCTATACACTATATGGATACATATAATATTAGTAGCATAGGAAGCTACTTGTCACTCCGGTACAGAATGTCTCAGTGCATAGAGTACGGAAGACAGAGGGAGTATGATGCTCCACTTCAGAGGGAGTGACCATAGAAGTTCTTGAGGTTTGACATGGTATGATAGGATGGATAGATTACTGATGAATCTCGGCTTTCCTGAGAGTAAAGTGGATTCCAACCTTTGCTTCAAGGTTGAAGGCGAAAGACCAGTGATGCTCCTGTTATGTGTCGACAAACTATTTCCTAGGCATGGAGGTGTGGACAAAGGAAGTATGCAGTAGAGATCCTAAAGAGGTTCAAGATGATGGACTGCATGAACACAGCTATGGCATCGAACTTGAAGCTATTTAGTGATGCTTCATCAGAGATGGTTGATGCTACGATGTATCGTCAGATGATTGGATCATTGATGTACCTGTCGAACACGAGACCAGACATTTGCTTTGCTGTGAACACATTGAGACATGTTCACCTAATGGTTGCAAAGCATGCAGTGAGGTACCTGAAGGGTGAAGTTGATTATGGGATCAAGTATGAGGTGAATCAAAAGATTATGTGGATTCGTATTGAGCAGACAGTTCCATTGATAGGAAGAGCACTTTGAGGTGCTACTTCAGTATGGGATCAAGTGTGATCTCTTGGTTTGGTAGGATGGAGTCCTATATGGTGCTGAGTACAGCTGAGGCAAAAGATGTTGCCATTTTCTATTTGGGAGGTAGTATGTTTCTTTTGAAAACTACTATTTGATTTGGTTGATCTGACTTGCATTTTGTTGTATGATGCAGAGAGGAGCAGTGATCCAGATCAAGATCTCTTGAAAGAAGGATTTCTAGCATAGCTGATGAGACAGGTTTCCCTCGGATGTAATTGGTCCTGTGAATATTGCAAGGTCATCCTTGGATGTAATCAGCCCTGATTTGATTCTATGCTAGAAATGGCCAAAGTGAAGTTTGAGTACTTTAGGGAGAAGCTTGGTGTTCTCGATATCGAGGTTCCTTCTAAGAGGAAATGATGAGACCTATAGCCATTCTGACATGGGAAGAGGATTAAGTTCCTTCCATGGTTAGATGTAAGGGCTGAGCCATTCTGTCATGGTGAAAGGATTGGTTCCTTCCATGTTAGATATGAGTACCGAGATCCATAGCCATTCTGACGAGTAGGTCAGATATAAGGGCTGAGCCATTCTGTCATGGTGAGAGGATTGCTTCCTTCCATGCCAGATATAAGTGCTGTCCATTCTTTCGAGTAGGATAGATGTAAGGGAAATTACCATTATTTGAATGGAGCTACTTGGTGAGGTACCAGGAACACAGTCTAGGACTGAGTAGCCATTTTGATGTGATAGAGGGATGTGTTCTTACTTGATCAGATGTAAGGGCTGAACCATTCTATCATGGCTAAAGGATTAGGTTCCTCCCATGTTAGATGTGAGTGTTGGCCATTCCGATGAGTAGGTCGGATGTAGCTCAGTCTGGGATTGGGGGCCATTCTGATGCGATGGTAGGATTAGTTCCTTCATGATCAAATGTGAGTGCATTACCTTTCGATGCGATGTAATTACACATGGTTGAATGTAAGTGCAGAGGCTTTCTGACAAGATGAGGTTGGATATAAGTGCTAAGCCATTCTGGCATGATGTGTTTACACATGGTCAGATATGAGTGCTGAGCCTTTCTGACAAGATGAGGTAAGATGTGAGTGCTCGGCCTTTTTGACAAGATGAGGTCAGATGTGAGTGTTGGGCGTGCCTTTTTGACAAGATGTGGTCAGATGTAAGAGCTGGGCGGGCCATTCTGACTTAAGTGTCAGATATAAGCACTAATGAAGACTTGCATGAAGGGTAGGCCTACATGATTGACTCTGTAGAACTTCCTGTGACGAGAAGAATTGAGATAGCACCATTATGAGATAGCATGTGATCCAGACTTGATGATGATCTAGATCAAGTGATCCAGATGTGATGATCCAGACTTGATGATGATCCAAATCAAGTGATGATCTAGTTGTGATGATGATCCAGACTCAATGATGATCTAGATCAAGTGATCTAGATGAGATGATGATCCAGACTTGATGACGATCTAGACCGAGTGATGATGCAGATGTGATTATGATCCAGCTTCAGTAATGATCCAGATCAAGTGATGATCTATACTTGATGATCCAGATCAAGTGATGATCTAGACTTGATGATGATCCAGTGATGATGATCCAGATCGAGTGATGATCTAGATACAGATGAAGATGACTTGAAGATGAAGATGACCCGAATATGAAGATGACTTGAAGATGAAGATGACTTGAAGATGAAGATGATGAGAGCTTGACTATGATTCAGATGATACAGAGAAGAAGACTTGTGCTGATAGATTGTGTCGAGAGAATACCTTCCTAGTTAAGAGGGAGTGTTGATGTATTTGTAACTTCGGAATGTATTCATTCATATTTCTCATGTATTGTAACCCGATGTTTATTCTGGGATGTATTTGAGTCATGTCATGCCCCGATGTTCTGATCGGGAAGTTTCTATAATGACAAAGTCATGTCAAGTCATTGTGGGTAACCCTCCTATTTGTCAAGGGTTAAAGTCCCCACAGTTATGGGGCCCTAGGGTTATTAGACTATCCTAATGAATTCAACCCTAGGTGAGTCATTGTAAGTAGGGGAAATAGTCCCCACCATCTAAGTCAATATTAACCCTCCTTGTTGAGCAGAGGGAAAATTCCCCACAATTTGTGGGGCACTAGGGTTATTAGACACTCCTAGAGATGTCGACTCTAGTAAGTAATTGTTAAGTGGGGTCGACATGTTGGAGTGGGTTCCAAGTGAACGGAAGAATATAAATAGAGAGTGAGAGCCTCTCTATTTATCACTTGCAACACTCACACTCATTCATTGGGGCACCTGAGTGAGACAGGAGAATCTCTCTTAGTGTGAGAGAGGGAGACAGAAGCTATGGAGATCGTCCTTATGTTTTGGGATTTTCTATTTTGGTGCTGATTCTATCTCTAAGGAAGTTGCTGGGTTTTCTCATTTATGGTTTACCCGAGGAAAACTATTTGTGTCTCTTGTCTCTTGTGACGTGCTTGTGTTTTATTGCTGTGCTTGTTATTCTCTCAGTTAAAGATCCTAATAATGCTAGATTAATCCTGAAACACTAACATCTTTTCCCTCCTTGTTGTATCCATTAAGGGAAATTTTGAAGTCATACACTTTGTCAATAAGTGTAGGTGGAAAGACTCTTTTTTCTTCTATTGTGCGCAATGTATCCATCACTTCAAGTAAATAATATATATCTTTACTTTTCAAGTTGGAAGACATTATTGCATAGGTTCCATCTATGTCTTCATGGGTGTGACCTACAAGCAAGAACCCAACCTCAATAGTGATGAAGACACCAAGTGCAGTTAATAGGGATAGAAACATGAAAACATAACAATTCTTATTATCACTTGCTGCATTGTCCAGCTATAACAACAAATGTGGAGGAAGAGGTTTGAAATCAACATTCTTAGTTTTTTTATCTTCCTCGAGATAGAAAATCATCCTTGTACACTATACATTTTGAGTAAATAGAGGTTTCAAGTAATGGTTTTGAAAGTGGGTTTTTTGAACTTCTACTCTCATAAAGGAGATCACCATACATATCAAGGTGTGGATCTTCAAGGTCCCTCAAGCACTTTGCAAGAGATGTAATGGTAATTGTGACCCCATGTGTACAAATGGTAGGGTGAAATGACCAAACTCTCTTGTGTTATGCCCATGTGTTAATATGCCTGTCAATGACAAACCCAAGTTTGTTCCTACAATATATTTTTATTTGACAGATAATCAATGTATTGAAGTCTTTGTTTTCTCAATTTTATCATGGATAATGCTCAAATACTCCCTTGTAAACCACTCTGACATAATTATGTCTGTATAGTATCAATATCTTCCACACATAATAGTCTTGTTATGCTTTTTTAGTCTACCTCGTGCCTTTTCTTCCAACTCTTTTGTAGTCACTAACTTCATTTGTGCTTTAAACATGATACATTCACTACATTTACCAAATTTGGTGTTCTTTGAGAATGCCACGTCTTGAAAATGAGTATTCCACATCTTTCTCATTGTTGGTTGTGATATTGATGAATAATTGAGCTTTTGAAGAGCCTCATTGATCTCCTTTAACAAATAACTTTGTGTAAGTTTAAGGAAGAAATATTAAAGGAGCATAGGTTCCATCTTCTTCAACTTGATGTGTTTGGTTTCGTGAAAAATATGAATTCTCCATGACAATTCTATGCAATATTTCTATGGCTTCCACGGTATGTGGACGTGCTTTGCATTTGTTGGTATTACCATGAATGGATTTAATATTTCCATATTGGAATTATTGTTGGTAGTTTTAGAAGGTGATTTGAGGAATCTTGTGTATCTTGTACCATGATTTCTTATAAATAATATTTCCATTAAATCTCATGTCCTTTACTTTCCTAACAATGGGAGGTAGTCCATGGCCATGACTATTTGACATGATTGTGCTTGAATTGAATGAGTTCGAGACAAATTCCTTGATACCACTTTTAATTATGTGTTTCATACCCCTTCCAGTATTTGTAATTGCTTTCCTATCCACATGCTGAATACAATCTTGTTTCAACATTCATCTGTTGCCAAAAGTTGGATTTCTTTGTCTTCGTCTATTTGTGTTTGGCATTTTCCAACTGTTTTTGTAGCAATAACTCGTTTGATCCTTTTATATGGCCTCGTTACATGCATATAAATTGAGTCTAAATTTATGTCATTATAAATATCACAATCCCATTTATTTAAGGGTCTTGCGTCCTCTATAATATCCCATACCACCATTTCCTTGGATGGCTCCTTGAAATTTTCTTTTACCCTTAAAATATCACCTTCATCATCCACCAACTTATTTATTGGCCATCTAACAAAACAATGTATTGAATTATCACCAATTCTACATGTTTCACAATTTCCATCTATGTCTTCTACAAAAACACCAAATCCCGGTTCACTTAGAGTTTCACCCTCAACCATGTCATCCTCACAGATATAAACTATGATCCCTTTGGTAGCAGCACATGCTTGTTCCTATGCATTCATGTGTAAGAGTAACCTTTTTAAATTTGAATGTAACCCTGTCTTGACAAATATTTATGGAATGATCATGACAATGTGGTTCCAAATTTGATTCTGGCCAAATCTCATAAGATTCCAATGCACCCCCTAGTGTAAGCTCAAATCTTGTTGGGTGTGGTAGAAGAGCATCATGTTTTAACACCTTCTCAATTTTAATGACTATGCATCCTTTATTTACCATCCTTCCATGCACCTTATTCCCAAGATCTGTATTGAATATGGAGCCTTCACCCACCTTCGCTCCATGTTGAAGAAGTTCTACCTTGTCTCCAATGGAAAATGTAGAAGAGAAATTTGTACCTATACACCAAATTAAAGAAGCTTAGTGTTTACTAAAAAAAAATTTAATGTAATATCAACATATGCTTCAAGATTTTGATTTACCCCTGTTGTGCCTCAAATTCATTATCTTCCATGGATGTATGTCCCCTTCATCAACATCTTCCACAATCAAATGTGGTTGAGTGACATCAATTATCAAAACCATAACATAGCCTGCATTAACCCTTTCTCTACCATAATAAGTTTCAATCTCTGTAGAATCAACCTTTCCTAGACAAATAACTTGACCATTAATTAGGAGGTCAACATAGTCTCCTATTGTCAAAATTATATTTTCCATTGTATCTCCTTTCGATTTTGTATCACAACATTGAATTGTAATTTGTAAATAAGGTTAAACCATGTAAAGTGTGCTCTTAAATTTTAGCAAAAGGACAACCTTCAACAAAGTAATATAGCTGAAATTTTTAAAAAAATATGGAAATAGTTTTGTTCGCAAAGAAACAATGTTCCCCACCATTTAGTGGACACTATGAAAATAGACTTTACATATAAATCACACAAAAAAAATATATGAAGACCTGGAAATTTTAAATTCTGTTAGATTTTTATCATTTAAGAAATATGATATAGGATCTTATCTGAGAGAATAACATGCACATAACTAATCACAAGAGACAAGAGACACAAATAATTTTCCTCATGGAAACCATAAAGGAGAAATCCCCACAACTTCCTCAAAGATAGAATGAGCACCAGTAGAAAAAGTAAAACTCAAAAACATAAATATGATCTTCGACAACTAATCTCTCTCACTTGTGCCAACACTTCCTCTCTCACTCATACGCCCCAGTTGAGTGAGGGTATGTAAAAAATAGAGAGGATCACTCTCTATTTATACTAATTTCCAACTTGACAATTACTTACCAGGACAAACATCTCTAGGAGAGTCTAATAACCCTAGTGCCCCACAAATGTGGGGACTTTTCCCCCCGATCAACAAGGAGGGTTAACCTCAACTCAATTGTGGGGACTATTTCTTTGACTTACAACAGAGTGTTAAACTCAATGAATTTACATGACTTTATTATATTAATGACTTTCTTGATAGGAAAATCAGGGTATAATGAAATAAAAATGATTCTCTCGATAGGAACATCGGGGTACAATATAAGATATAAAAGTGAATACATTCCAAAGTTACAAATACATCAACACTCCCTCTTAAATAGGAAGGTATTCTATTGAAACAATTCATCAGCACAAGTCTTATTCTCTGGATCATCATCAAAGCTAGATCATCATTGGATCATCATTATCATCACTGCTTCCTCTATCTCAATCAAGTGGTGCTATCTCTCAATTCTACTTGTCACAGGAAGTTATACAGAGCCATCCCTTTTTTATGCTGGTTGTAGGCCTAGTCTCTGTGTAGGTATTTATCTTCTTCATAACTTATATCTGACCATATGGGGAGCACATCCCACAACCATGTCAAAAAGTCCCTCCCAACACTTATATATGACCATGTGGGGAACACATCCCGCATCGATGCCAGAAAGGTGTTGGAATATATTAAACCCACTCACAACTAGGATAAAATAATTAATCATTATTTGATTAATTATTCACCCACTAGCTTAATTAGTTGGCATCCACTTGCACATTATTTCCAATTCTGGGTTAATCTTGACCACCTTTTGACCATCTAGAATTAGTATATAGGACTTTACAGCAGATTCTGCTTTATTTTTCCTTTTCTGTTTTTCTTGCTTTTCTATGGATAAGATAAAAGCTAGTCAACTAGGAAACTGGGAGCTTTTTTTTCCAACCCATCCTCCATTAGTTTTTCTCCATTTTATAGGATTAACATGTTTTTTCCATCTCCTTGACAAATCACTCATGCTTTTTCCAACTCGTGAGGTCCTTGATATATTTGGTAAGTGCTTTATCCACCTATGGGGGTTTGCTATATTTTGGTAAGTCAGCCTTTTTGAGCTTTATGATTTGTTTCCATACAATTCTATTTTCATATAAGGGATTTACTATTTATGTACACTATTATTCATCATTATTCAATGGAAGGATACACACCAATATTCATCTCTTCATTCATGTGATTCAGTCTCTTTTCTTCTCTCTATTTTTCCTGTGTATGCTTGTGAGAATTCTTAGTACCAAGATCTATTCCCTGTGCTTATTTTTAGCATCATTGCACATATAATTGATCTATTATTTATACATTGTATCAGAGTATAAAGGTTGATCAATTTCTACAGAGTTGAGGAGCACATCCAGTCTCCTATCCCTCTCTAAAGAAGAGCTTGTCTAGCTTACAATATTTTCTCCTAGTTTGTTTTGCAGGTTGCAGAGATTTTATTCTTGAACACATCAATTCAGAAATATGGATTCTTCATAAGCTATAATTATTACTTCCTTCAACTACCACGAATGGAAATCCAAAATCTCCATTCTATTGCGCAGTAGAGGATTATATAGAGTTACACTAGCTTTGGAGAATGAGACCAATCCTGTGATTGAGAAAGCTAAGTGGCATAATAGGTTGGATGAAGCCTATGGATTGCTTTTCCTCTCTATTTCTACTGATCTACTCTTTCATCTATATTGTTTGACCACTCCAAACCAAGTATGGACTCAATTGGAGTCTCTCTTTGGAGTTCAAGATGAGCTAAGAGCGCATCAATTGGAGATTGAGTTATTCTCACTGAGTCCAAGCAATTTTGAATCTCTTGAGAGTTTCTTCACAAAGTTCAAGTGAATTTTTCTAATGCTCAAGCAATGTGATATTGAGAAATCATATGATCAATTAATCCTTTCCATTCTTTCAAAATTGGGTCCTGATTACTCAGTTTTTGTGACTACCTTTCATGCAACTAGGCTTGCTATTCCTAAGTGGAAAATGCCTTCTTTAAATTCTTTTCTTGATTCACTAACAAAGGAGCAAGATAAATTGATCCATATGGGTGTCCTTAATTCTTCAAAGGGAAAGGATCATGCTCTCTTGGTTCAAGGAAGCAAGAAATTCAAATCAAAAGAGAAGCAAATTGTGAAGAAGCCAAAGTCAGAAATTGAAGATGAAGATTCATATGAAGATTTAATGAAGAAAGTTAAGAAGAAAGGGAGCACATACAAGTGTTATTATTGCATAAATGGTTTTCATTTAGAGAATAAGTGTTTCAAGAATAATATGGACATCATGTCTTAGCTTCTTGAGAAGCACAAGATCGAAGTCCTTGATGAACTAGAGAAGCCTGCTGATTCCTCAGAACAATGCCATACTGCACAGTTCCAAGGTGATATAACTTATGCTTTGAGTGCCAGAATTCTCTCCTTTTCTCATATCTGTGATATATATTTATTGTTTGATATATCAGAATCAGAAATATCAGAACCTTTCTTTTATGATCCTCCTCTCAGTCTACTAGATTCATCTCCCAAAAATTGTGATATTTCAATAGATATTGACTTACCTTTGAGCAGCTCTTCCTCACAAGCTTGTATATATGATTTAGAAGATTGTTTGAGGGCTGATATGCATGTCATGACACATATAATACCACCATCCATACCATCTAACATATCTCTGAATAATCCAAAGACTATACAAATCCCAAGATCACTAGTTGATTCCTCATTGGTCTCTTATGCAGTGATATTTATCTTACATGGTTTGAAGTCTTTCCTATATTTATTTGGATGTTTATCTATGTAATTAGCCATATTTGGACTGATATTAAAATTTTTTGGATCTTTTCTAAAAACTCATGGTTCATATCTTAAGCCCATCCATCATTCAGATTTTTACGCCTATCAGTTTTCTCCAGTTGTTCATAATTTTCCTAGTCTAGCCCTATATCCTCATGGAGCCATTGAAGCCTTTGTCTTTGCTGTTACATATGCTAATGTTTCTGATATATAATAGTTTTATCAGCATAATATCAGATCTATACAGGTGATACAACAGATTGGAATATTTACATGCGATTCACATCACAATTTTGCAGCTATTCAGGGAATTGGGTGTGAAATAAATTGCCTTATTTTTTGTACTCTTTGGGAAGGAGTATGCATAGATCTATTTTCCATTTCAGATTATGTTTTTAGATCAGAGATTGACAGAAGAAGGAAGAATTAAGATAATTCTCCTACTTCATCAGTTGATGAGATACAAGGAGTCTCTCCTCTTCCTTCTTGCAAGTTCTACACTCTAGCGCATGATCATGGAGTTCATGATTTCTTCAGCAAGTCCTTCATCCAGAAGCAGTTCAGTCAGCTCATTAAAGTGAATATGAAGATATGTTGAATACATATTTCAAATTTTGTGTCTTGTCCTATCTTGAGGGAGGATTTTCCCCATGTGGTTTTGCCTCTTTCCTCACTTTTCTGGACATAATAATTGTTAAAGGGTGACCATAGCCTTGTTGCTGGGCCTATATGCATACATATGCATCCATTTTTTTTTGGAATACCATCATAAAGTCATAATTATAGGGGGTTGTTGGAATATATTAAAACCACTCACAACTTAGGATAAAATAATTAATCATTATTTGATTAATTATTCACCCACTAGCTTAATTAGTTGGCATCCACTTGCACCTTAAAGTCAATACATGCCATCTATATCCTAGGAATGATTTATTTCCAATTATAGGTTGATATTGACCACCTTTTGACCATCCAGAATTAGTATACAAGACTTTACAATAGATTCTGCTTTATTTTGTTTTTTCTGCTTTTCTTGCTTTTCTATGGATACGATAAAAGCTAGTCAACTAGGAAACTGGGAGCTTTTGTTTCCAACCCATCCTCCATTATTTTTTCTCCATTTTATAGGATTATCATGTTTTTTCAATCTCCTTGAAAACTCACTCATGCTTTTTCCAACTCATGAGGTCCTTGATAGATTTGGTAAGTGCTTTATCCACCTATGGGGGTTTGCTATATTTTGGTAAGTTAGCCTTTTTGAGCTTTATGAGTTGTTTCCATACAATTAAATTTTCCTATGAGGGATGTACTATTTATGTAAACTATTATTCATCATTATTCAATGGAAGGATACACACCAATATTCATCTCTTCATTCATGTGATTCAGTCTCTTTTCTTCTCTCTATTTTTCCTGTGTATGCTTGTGAGAATTCTTAGTAGCAAGATGTATTTCCTGTGCTCCTTATTAGCATCATTGCACATAGCATTGATCTATTGTTTATACAAAAGGACCATCAATCACATTTGAACATGTGGGGAACACATCCCGGATCCATGTCAGAAAGGCTCTGCACTTATATCTGACCAGGTGGGGAACACATCTTGCATCCATGTCAGAAAGGCTCTGCACTTACATTTGACCATGTGGGGAACACATCCCACATCCATGTCAGAAGGGATTTGCACTTACATCTGAGCATGTGGGGAACACATCCCCCATCCATGTCAAAAGGTCTCTACACTTACATTTGATCATGTGGGGAACACATCTTGCATCCATGTCAGAAGGGCTCTGCACTTACATCTGACCATGTGGGGAACACATCCCTCATCCATGTCAAATGGGATCTGCGCTTACATATGACCATATGGGGAACACATCCCACATCCATGTTACAAGGGCTCTGTACTTATATCTGACCATGTGGGGAACACCTCCCACATCCATGTGAAAAGGGCCCTATACTTACATCTGACCATGTGGGGAAAACATCCCGCATCCATGTCAGAAAAGCACCCAGAATTATCACTTCCCCTTGGAAGGAACCTCAATCTGGAGAACACCAAGATTCTCTTATGAAGCACTCAAAATTTACTCTATCCATTTGTAGTATAAAATCACATCAGGGCTGATTACATCCAAGGATAACCTGCGAGATTTTCCAAAAATGGTTACATTTGAGGACAACATAGATGATTGTTTTACGTATGAGCATCCTATGAGCTTTGTTAGGATTTTATGCTTAGACAACCTGTCTCATTGTCTATGCTAGAACTCCCTATTTCGAGAGATATCGATCTGGATCACATACTAGAGCTTCACTGATCCTCTCTCGACTATTCTCAATGCCATGTAGGACTCCTTCCTGCTAAACCAAGAGATCACACCTGATCTCGTACTGAAGCAACACCTTGAAGTTCTCTTCCTATCAATGTCACTGCATGACCATTCTGAATCCACATAACCCTCCAGGTTAATCTTCTGATTCATATCATACTTGATCCCATACTCAACTGTACTCTTCAGGTGATCCCATACTCAACTGTACTCTTCAGGTACCTCAGAATATGATTTGTAGTGATCAGGTGAACATGTCTCGGATCCATCAGGAGCTGGCTCAATGTGTTCACAACAAAGCAAATATCTGGTTTTGTATTTGTTAGGTACATCAAGGACCCAATCATCTACTGATACATCATAGCATCAAGCGAATTTGATGAAGCATCACTCAATAGCTTCAGGTTCGATGCCATATGTGTGGCCATGGCCTTGCAGTCCATCATCTCGAACCTCGTCAGAATTTTTACTGCATACTTCCCTTGTCCCAAGGATATTCCATCTGCATTTTGCCACACCTCCATGCCTAGAAAGTAGTGCATCATACCCAAGTCCTTCATCTCGAACTCGGCAGCAAGTCTTCTTCTTGCAACTTTAATGTGTTCCTCTTTTCTTTTAGGAACAAGTTATCGACATATAATAGGAGCATCACTGGTCTTATTCCTTCAACCTTGGAGCAAAGGTTGGAGTCTGCTTTACTATCAGTAAACCCTAGAGCCATTAGTAAGCTGTCCATCATGTCATACCATGTCGAACCTCATGATCTTTTGCAGTCACTCCCTTTGAAGTGGAGCATCATTCTCCCTCTACCTTTTGTACTCTATGTATTGAAACATTATGTACTAGAGTGAAAAGTAACTTCCTCTGCTACTAATATTCTATGTATCCATCTAGGGTCACTGGATACCAATATCCTCTATCTTGAAAACGTTCTTATCACACCCATCTGTGAGCTTGTCATCCTCTATAGGATTTCATCTTCAACCTTGTAGCAAAGGTTAAGATCTTCATCACTCTAGGTGATATTTAAGCTCCTCGTGTATGTGTTATTCAATGGGTTCCTTCTGAGATCATACAAGGCCTTACTTCATTTGCACACATGAGTCTTCCTATCATGTGTCTTAACTTCTAGTGTCTACAAATGTCTCTTTGTAGTCTATGCCTTCTTTCCATGAGAAGCCTCATGCTACAAATATTGCCTTGTATCCCATGATGTTGCCATCTACTACATGCTATATCTTGTATATCCATGTTACAGAATTCCCTTCAGGTCTCGATACTGCATCCTAGACATCAATATTCTTGAACTGATACTCTCCTTCCCTTTCTTCTTGGCTACTTCTTCATATTTGGGAGGTTCTGCATCAATGATGTCACTCAATAGTGTCACATAACTGCACATCATCTGAGACCTCTTATTTCTTTGAAAGTATCGTCATATTGGATTATTTCTCGAACTACCATCACTTATTCTTCGAAACAAGTCTCATCCTTCTTTGCTTATAGGCGATTGTGCACGATCTTTCCTACAAGTCAGATGCACCAGTTGTATGGTTAGAAAATTTTCATAAGGTAGATTCATAATGGTAAATTCTTATGCATAAATATGTAATCATGCAACTATTTTAGCCAATACAACATTCATCCATATCTCATGAAAAATTTATAGATTCCTTCCATCTCTACCAAGACATCATTGATATTGTGCACTAATCCAATATGTCAACAAAGAGGTTTCATTCTAGATAAGTAGTAATGGAGAGTTTTATAGAACCATGAGCTACTTAACCATCACATGCATATTAGTAGTATACTTCCATTAATGCAAACATTCTATCATGCATAACACATCAACTAAATATAAACAAATGCATAACAAAACAATATCATGAAATGACAATTGAATACTTATCTTTATTTGTTTCGTGGCTAGACTCCTTCTTTCAGCTTCATCATCTTCTTCATTCATAACAACATCATTTCTTATCCAAATGATTAAGATGGATAAGAGGTTATTCAAGAATTGAGCTCTTCATATTCCTCATCGGTTGAGGGATCTTCCTTGAATTGTGAGTGCTTGATATTTAGTTGCTCCCATCATCTCTTCTCTTATTCTGGGTCAAGCTTCATCTTGTGTGTGCTTTTCCTAGAGTCTGCTGAAAGCAATCACTTCCTTCTGGCACACATTCCTCGAATGAATGAATCCCATGATTCTGGGAGGCCATTCAAGGTGGTTATCACAACTTCTCCAGTCTCCACTTCTTCTTCTACTGCTTCAAGTTGTTCATTGATTTGAGAGACCCTTGTAAAGTATGACTGTATGGTCTCTGCATTCTAGATCTTCACATTCTTCAACTGGTTTCTCAAACTCATATTCTGATTTATGTTCTTCCCTTCAAATAGCTTGGTCAAGGAATCAAAAATATCTTTAGGTGTCTTTAGGGAAGACACTTGTGGTATAAGGTGATTCTTTATTGAATAAGAAATGGTCTTCTTGGCCTTGACCAAGTTCTTCTTGTGTAAGTCTTTTAGCCTCATCTCCCTCTAGAAATGGAAGCTCTCCACTTATGTAGGTGTCCAATTCATTTTCTTCAAGAACCAGTGAAGTCCTATACTTCCATGTTTGGAAGTTGTCAGCTTCACCAATCTTGTCATCAAGCTGGTGTGATTAGTCATATTGAAATGAGAACCTCAACTGTAAATAGAAAAAGAATAGATCTTACCGATTTGAGGTGTCCATCCTGGTTCTGGAGCTGGCTGATCTAGGGTTTGTCAGAGAAACCCTAATTTTGAAAATTTGGAATCTTTCAGATCTGATTGGATACAAATATGGGCCTCTTCAATTGAAGCTGTATAATGTACTCCTTTTCTAAAAACGGTGGAGGGAAGCTCTCGGAACAGGAATCCCTAGCTTTCTAATTTCCTCTGCAGAAATGCCTGATATTGTTTCTATAGTATGTCCAAAAGTAATCCTATGTTATGTCTGCAATTTTTTATTGAGGTAGCCTCTCCTGTCCTATTTCCAACACCACAAGTTTGAGTAGAATTGGTTTCACCAATTTGTACTTATGAGAGTTTTCCCAAGGTGATGTATTTCAAGACTGGTCAGTGTAGAGAACTTGTATGAACTGCCACATGTCCCTATTTCATCATTAGGGTCTAAAATTTTTACCATATAAAGTAAATTCAAGGCCTTATTTGGGAAATCTTGAGAAATTTCATTTGGACCTTAGTAGCCCTAGATATAGCAATTCTCCCTAGGTTTCTTGTTTAGGGATGAATCTTGGAAGAGGCCGTAAACCTGATTTGGAGGAATCATATCTCCCAAAATATAGAGAATCAGAGGCTAAAATGATTACAAAGGGTACAGGAAGATTTTATATTTAGCCTATCAAAATTTTGGCAACTGAGACTTCTTTAATTCCAAGATATAGTGAATGTACCAAAACTACCCGTTTTAGTATTTTAGGGATTTTCAGGCGCGAGGTCAAACTAGGGTTTGACTTTCCCAGAGTTTTAATCAACTAAAAAATTCAACATTGGTCTCTAAAATTCGATTTTGATGAGGAGAGAAATCCTATGCTGAGCTCACTCAAAAATTCCTCTTATGTAAGAAGCCCTAATTTCCCGTAGCAAAAATTGAGAATGCCTAGAATCAAATTTTGCTTCAATAGAAATATATGCCCTTCAATGGAGAGTTAGCCTAGCCTCCTTTTGCTGATGATCTATGGAGAGAGACCCAAAAAGTAAGAAGTCATATATTCTGCATCTGCACAGTGTCTTCTTCTCAGGTTAGCTTTGATACCATGTTATATTTTTATCATTTAAGCAATATGATCTAGGATCTTATATGAGAGAATAACATGCACAACAATAATCACAAGAGACAAGAGACACAAAGAATTTTCCTCTGGGAAACCATAAAGGAGAAATCCCCACAACTTCCTCACAAATAGAATGAGCACCAGTAGCAAAAGTAAAACCCAAAAACATAAAGATGATATTTGACAACTGATCTCTCTCACTTGTGCCAGCACTTCCTCTCTCACTCATGTGCCCTAGTTGAGTGAGGGTTAACCTCAACTCAATTATGGGGACTATTTCCATGACTTACAATGGAGGGTTAACATCAATGAATTTACATGAATTTATTATATTAATGACTCTCCCAATAGGAACATCGGGGTATAATGAAATACAAATGATTCTCTCGATAGGAACATCGAGGTATAATGAAATACAAATGATTCTCTTGATAGGAACATCTGGGTGCAATATAAGATATACAAGTGAATACATTCCTAATACATCAAAAAATTCAATTAGTATGAGAGAAAGACATATATGAACTCATATAAAACCACCAAATGCTTGGCACATGGGAAACATGGAAATATCCTAATGAAAATGGAACATGCATTCTCTTTGATGTTTTCCATGTAATTAGTTCAAGAAACCTAAGCATGTCACATGAGTGTAAAGATTGTTGGAGAGAATGTCATTATAAGAGGAATGCATGGTTTGATGTGAAAGAAAAATCATTGGTACATAGTGATTAAAGAGACCAACTAGCTTGAAAACATAATATCTACTTGATTGAGAAATATATTCACTACAAATGAGACAAACTAACATTGCACGGTGTATGAATGTTAGGTTTCATATGATAGTTTTCCTTCCAGCATAACCACATTTTCATCAAATCTATTGTATGTTGGCTTTCATATAATAGTTTTCCTTATAGCACAACCACATTGTCACCAAAGTTAATGCTTGTTAAATTTCATATGGTAGTTTTACTTCTAGCACAACCACATTGTCATCAAAGCTAACACGTTATTTTTCATATGGTAGTTTTTCTAGTAGCATGAATGAGATATAACACATGTTGGATTTCATTCTAACAATAACATGAAATTTAACGCATGTTGGATTTCCTTATAACAACAACATTGCACAGTTTTTGAAAGATAACTGGGTTTAGTTCTAACAATAACATGAATATAAATCATGTTAGCTTTCATTCTAATAACATGAAATCTAACGCATGTTAGCTTTGCTTCTAATGACAACATTGCACAGTGTATGAAAGCTAACAAGTGTTAGAGTTCTTTCTAACAATAATATGAAATACAACATATATTAGCTTTATTTTGGATACAATATTGGACGGTCAATGAAAGCTAACACGTATTAGTTTTCCTTCTACTAACAACATTGCACGGTGCATGAAAACTAACGTGTGTTAGATTTGAAATGGTAGTTTAAGCTAAATCATGTTAGGTTTCATATGGTAGTTTTCCTTTTAGCACCATGAAGGAGATATAACTCATGGTAGTTTTTCCTTATGACAACAATATGAAATTTAATGCATGTTAGTTTTCCTTCTAATACAATATTGCATGGCAATGAAAGCTAACGTGTGTTAGTGTTACTTCCAACAACATTGCATGATGTATGAATGTTAGGTTCCATATGATAGTTTTCCTTCCATCTTAACCACATTGTCATCAAAGCTATCATATGTATATGATAGGTTTCCATCTAGTACAACCACAATGTCACCAAAGATAATGCTTGTTAACTTTAATATGGTAGTTCTACTTCTAGCACAACCACATTGTCATCAAAGCTAATCCATTTAACTTTCATATGGTAGTTTTTCAATAGCATGAAGGAAATATAACAGATGTTGGCTTTCCTTCTAACAACAACATGAAATCTAATGCATATTTGTTTTTCTTCTAACAATAACATTGCACAATGTATGCAAGCTAACTAGATTTTGTTATAACAACAACATTAAATATAACTCATGTTAGTTTTACTTCTAATAACACAAAATCTAATGCATGTTAGCTTTGATTCTAAAAACAACATTGTACGGTGTATGAAAGCTAACACGTGTTAGTTTTCCTTCTACTAAAAACATTGCATGGTGCATGAAAGCTAAAGTGTATTAAATTTGAAATGATAGTTTAAGCTAAAGCGTGTTAGCTTCCATATAGTAGTTTTCATTTTAGCACCAGGAAGGAGATCTAACGCATATTAGCTTTTTTTCTAACAACAACATGGAATCTAACTCATGTTAGTTTTCTTTCTAACAACAACAAGAAATATAATGCATGTTAGATTTATTTGTAATAACAATATTCCATAGTCAATTAAAGTTAACGTGTGCTATTTTTTCTTCTAACAACAACATTGCACAGTGAATCAAAGCTAATGGGTGTTAGCTTTCATATGACAATTTTTCTTCTAGCACAACCACATTGCCATCAAAGATAATGTGTCTTATCTTTCATATGGTAGTTTTCCTTCTAGCACAACCACATTGTAACCAAAGCTAACGTGTGTTAGCTTTCATATGGTATTTTTTCTTCTAGCACCATGAAGGAGATCTACATATGGTATTTTTTCTTCTAGCATTTAACCACATTGTTATCAAAACTAATGTGTGTTAACTTTCATATGGTATTTTTTCTTCTAGCACCATGAAGGAGATCTAACACATGTTAGCTTTCCTTATAACAACAACATTGCATGGAGTATGAAATCTAACAAGCTTTCGTTCCAACAACAACATGAAAACTAACTCATGTAAACTTTCCTTCTAATAACAACACGAAATCTAACGCATGTTAGCTTTACTTCTAACAATAGCATTGCACGGTGCATGAAAGCTAAAATGTGTTAGCTATCCTTCTAAAAATAATATGAAGTCTAACATGTGTTAATATTTCCTTTGAATGACAAGAATGGACGGTCAATGAAAGCTAATGCATTTTAGATTTCCTTCTAACAACAATATTGCAGAGTGAATGAAAGCTAGCAGGTGTTAGCTTTCAAAGGGTAGTTTTATTTCTAGCACAATCACATTGTCATCAAAGATAACATGCGATAGATTTAATATGGTATTTTTCCATTCTAACAACATGAAATCTAACTCATGTTACCTTTCCTTCTAACAACAACATGAACATTAATGCATGTTATCTTTCATTCTAAAAACATGAAATATAACTCTGTTACATTTCCTTCTATCAAAAACATGAACACTAATGCATGTTAGCTTTTAGTTAGAATAATCAACCCATATTTACCTACCTTAGACATTAATTTTAATTATTTTTTTCTTATTACCTAGTTTCCTAGATTCCATTCTATGCTAGTTTCCTTCTACAAGTCCTAGAAGTCAACAAATGATAAAAATGATTCATGGAGAGCTTGGGAAACATCCTGGAAACCAAATTTAGCATGTCTTCTTTATTCCAGATCCTCCAGAGCACATATGTACTTTTTCTGAAAAGCTGCCTTGTTTTATTTTGATTTAAGGCAAAAGGAAAAGCTAGACTAGGTGTAGTTGACTTGTTTTTTGCCCACATCATCCTCCCTCCTTTTCTCCAAATAAAAGCATGTATGAGTTTTCTTTCCATACATATTTATCTTTCCCACTTGACTCAGCAAATTCGTGAGCATATTCATAGATTTGGAAACTTCTTTATGCACCTATGGGGGATTTGACTAGATTTAGTAAGCCTACTTTTTGACTATTTCGAATGGAATATTTATAAGTGCTGGGGAAACCTTTCAATAGGCTATGAAATTTTCCTTCCATGATATTAAAGCCATTGTCGAACCTTACCTTGATGATCTTCCTCCACATTCTTGTAAGAGGATTCAAAATCCAGATCACTTACAATTGATATTTGAGAGATGCAGATATTATAAAATCTGCTTGAATCCCCACAAGTATGTATTTTGTGTCAAGTCAGGAAGATTGCTTGGGTTCATTGTCTCTAATAGAGGCATCCAGGTGGATCCATTAAAATTAGAGGCCATTGTAAATATGCCTCCTCCTCGTTCTATCAGGCAACTTCAAAGCCTGCAAGGGAAGTCTAATTTTCTTCGACATTTTATTGTTAACTATGCCAATATTACCAAGGGTTTCATGTGCCTGAGTCAAATAGGACACCCAATTTGTATGGGATGAAACTACACGACTCGCTTTTAAGGCATTGAAAAAAGATTTGTTGTCGGCACCCTTACTACAACCGCCAGATTATTCTAGGGATTTTATATTATATCTGGCCGCGTTTGAGTCAACCATTTGGGTAGTACTGGTCTAGGAGGACGATAAGCTCATAGAGAATGTCAATTACTATCTTAGCCATGCTTTGGCCGGACCTGAACTCAAGTACTCCGACGTTGAGAAATTAGCCTTATCAGCTGTCTATGCTGTTCAGAGGTTACGCCACTACATTTTACTAAGGACCACAACAGTAGTGGCAGACGTGAATCTGTTTCAATATGTTTTGTACCGACGGATTGTTGGGGGAAAATTCAACAAATGGATAGTCATTCTTCAAGAGTTTGACATGTATTTTCAGTTCGCTAAGTCTAAAAATTCCTTAGTTTTTGCTGAGCTTATAGCAGAATTTCCTAAAGAAGATGTAGCCGTTGAAGATGACTCATTCCCAGATGAGAATATCTTCTTGATATCCACCTCTGATCCTTGGTACGAGGATATTATTATTAATCTCCAGACTTTGAAGTACCCTGTAGCTTCCTCACAGGAGGAACGACGTAACTTATGCCTTTATGCTAAGAACTACCTCATTATAGGAGATACATTATATCGAAGGGGGGTATATTCCATTTTGCGTCGATGCCTTATCCATGAGGAAGCGGAGATTGTCCTAAATGATTCCCATAGTGGAGCATGTGGGGGTCATTTATCTGGGTTAGCAATGGCCCAGAAGATACTACATGCCGATTATTTCTGGCCCACGATCTTCAAAGATTATGTGGAAGCAATGAAGTGCTGTCATCCTTGTTAGCTTTACACCAGGAAAATGCAGTCCAATCCCGCTCCGTTGTTTCCCGTTGTCTCAGTAGGCCCCTTCATGAAATGGGGGATTGATTACGTGACATGTAACCCAGCCTCGGCTGGGGGGCATAAATATATTATTGTCGCTGTTGACTATTTTACGCCATGGGAAGAGGTAATGCCTGCTTTTAAATCCAATGGGGAAACAACAGCTTTCTTCGTATTCAATCAGATTATAACACGGTTTGGTATACCCAAAGTGATTGTCACTGACCATGGCAGTCATTTTCAAAATAGCATGATGATGGAACTGACCACTATGCTTGGATTCAGAGAAGAACAATCATCTTCGTACTATCTGCATGCAAATGGTTGGGTTGAGGTTGTAAACAAAACTTTAAAGACTATCCTTAAACGTATAATTGATGCAGCCTGTTGTAACTGGCACATCATGCTATATCCTGCTCTTTGGGCCTACCAAAATAATGTAAAAAATGCTATGGGTTTCTCCCCCTTCCAACTCGTCCATGGAGTGGAAGCAGTTACCTTGATTGAGTGTGAAATCCTGTCTCTAAAAATAGCTATTCATGTGTTACCCGGTATGACAGAGCTTGAGGAACGTCTGGTACATTTAGAACACCTTGATGAATAGCATAGAGATGCACTAACTGCTAATAAAGCTCATAAGAATAGGGTCAAAAATCAATATGATAAATTGGTCAAACCTCGGGTGTTCTCTGAGGGGGAACTTGTCTTTCTTTGGGACCAAGACAAAGAACCCCTGGGGGCAGGAAAATTCAAGGCCATGTGGTTAGGACCTTATGTCGTGTCGAAGGTCTTAAATAAGGGTGCATATGAGTTAATTTATTTTGATGGGAACAAGATTCCTGAGCCTAGAAATGGGCTCTACTTGAAGAAGTACTATGCTTAGGCTTAGCACTTTTTCTTGTATTTTTATTGTATGTATTTTTATGTACATTAGTTTGTCATTTTTGTTTTTTGTACCATCTATTGGTTTTTGCAGATGTCTTCTGAGAGGTATATAGGTTTCACCGATGGTTCCAGCCGCCACACTTGTAATCTAGCTTCAGCAGTGTGGTCATTTATTCTCCCGCAGGACAGCTAGTTGCCGCAGGAGGTGCTTGCTTAGGTCCTGCTTCTAATAATGTTGCTGAATATAGGGATGTAATTGAGCTTCTATGGGATGCTTTGTCATGTGGTATCACCCAACGCGAAGTCCATTTGGACTCTCAACTAGTGGTTTCCCAGCTCAATCGATCTGATCAGGTGCGAAACCCTATTCTATTACGTCAGTTCATGCAAATTAGCTTATTGGAAAGAAATTTTGAAGTTATTATATTCAATCACATTCCAAGAAATCATAATTCATTGACTGATGCATATGCTAATTACATTTTAGATTGGTATCTAACACACATTTCATAAAAATATACAGCATGCACATAAAAAACACTTGTAAATAAACCGACGATAACATATATATATATATATATATATATATATATATATGTAAGTATCTGTCCATAGATAGGTCGAGTCTGATCCTCAGATCCAGTCATAACTATATAATATACAAAAATATACAAAATGTGGATCGCAATCCATAAAAATGTCATAGATCTAAGCAGGACCACCCTGGTCACCTGGACCACCCTGGTCCCCATGGTCTCTCTGTACTCTGGCTTCCTCAGCCTCTTCAGCTTCGACAGCCTCCAAAACATCTATGTATACAAGAACTGCTCTGGCCACTCACCTAAAAAGGTGTAACGAGATAGGTGGAACTCCAACCACAAATTCCTGCATGATGGCTGGGATATGCTCTATCCGCAAAGTGGGAACTCCCATCATAACCATGTAATGAGACCAAAACATAAAAAATTTCCTCAAATCCTCAAAATGTGAAGTTAGACCCTAGCCAGGATTCACATTTTCATACTTGTGTCCACCACTGCCTTTTCCCTTTATGCAATAAAGTTACCCCCTTTAGTAATTCCACTTGTTAGTTGACAATGAGCAGTGCCACCTGTTACATAGAAAACTTCATATGGCTTGGGGTACCACAATAGACATAGTAACCGCATAAATGAATCCCTTCCCATATGCAAGATAAATAAAACATCTAACACTAAAGGATCTCAAAACATAACTTATTCCAGATGGTTGATGTAGATCCCTGTTGAGCTTTTCCAATCCCACTTGTATTAGAAATTTGCTCTCTCAACAATCAACAAACAAGATAAGAATGCTATACAATGGTGTTAGACCTACTCTAGCATATATAATCAATAATGTATAAGCAATTAAAAGCATCCATGGATTCAATATTCATTTAAATGGACATCATTGGACAGGAAAAGATATTTCTATTAATATAAATCAGAGATTACAAGAATGACATCCTCTGTTGGCATGTCTGCGAATCGAATAAATTGAGTTCTCCACCTAGGCCTCCAAAAACTCAATCCACCATTTCTTGATAGAAATCTCACAAGAAAAGGAAAGCTTCAGAAGAACACAAAGTGCTCCAAGGGACAAAGGGATGCAGACTCAAGTATAATCAAGATTTGGCAACAATGGACTATAGTTTTCTTGCTCTTCAATTCCTCTCCTTTCAATGTATCAAAAGGGTTCCTTATATAGTGCTTCAATGGGATAATGGAAGGTCAAATATGAGTGATCTCAAGGCATATGGAAGGCCAAGAGACAAGTGACTCGGATCCACATCAAGGAAAACTCCAAAACTATTTGGCCTTTTGCACACATCCTGATGTATGTGGGTTTAAGGGTCATATCCACGTATATACGTGCGAATGGGTTTAAAAGTCATGTATGGAAAATAATGCATGTTTTTAGGGATGATATTGTAAACATAAAAGGTACAAAAATGGTCCATGGGGTCCAAAGAGTTTGCCAAGGGATAGGGAATGCCATATATATGTGATCTACCATGTGTGGAAAAATCAGTTGTAACAGATGCCCCCTAATGTGTGAGGTCATAGGGGTGATACGATGGCCAAAATACATTATAAGTCCATCCCATAAGTGGAGTGATGAAGAACCAGGTGGAAGAATGAGCCATCCAACAATACAATACAAATATCTCTGCATACGAATGCAAGTACATATAATAGTCTTGGATACATAAGTGTACAATGGCCGTGAATACGCATGATACAAAATATGACATGTGTGGTCATCACCACGTACAAAATAGATAGATCAGAATCTACATGATGAATATATACAAAGGATCATGATCTCCATGAAAGCTAAATATATACAATGGATCAAGATCTCCATAATGGCTGAAGATATCTGGCATACACTGGAATCAAGTCATGAGAGCTGAAATATCATGAACACTGGCATGATCAAGGAGGTAGCATATCAGAAATGCCACCAATTTGGAAAGTATTCTACACAATTTGCTACGAGTACATGTCCTAATATGTGAATAAAGGTGTCGAGGTCGAACATAGTATTCCATCGTCTGATTACCGGTAATTGATGTATACCGTTAACAGACGCGAGATCACCCACCGATAATGAAAATTGGAATCAAGGTACTAGAGTGAAATATAACAAGTGTGAATAAATGTGTTGAGTTCGAACACTTGAAATAATCCATCGATCAGGGGACATTGATGTATTCCAAAAACTATCGATGGTGAGAGAACTTGCCACTGATGACTGCAAGTCTCAAGACACTCAAAATGACTCTAGACTCCTATCCCAGAGTAAATGATCTGAAGTCGATGGGATGAAATCTGTTGGAAGGAGGGAATTAAGGCATCCCCCATGATCCAACATGAGGTACTCAACAAAGTTGTATAATGTGTAAGGACTTGATCATAATGTGCACGAACCAGTACCAGTGCCGGGAATGGCTGACATGCAAAGTCAAGAGAACTGAGGAATGGCCGACTCAGGATTAAAATTCCTTCAAACAAGAGAATAAAGGAGAATGGTGACTGACTGTAGGTAGCATAAAATCAATATACAAAAACTGGGACATCTCTGCGACACAGGAGGCATCGACAGAGGCTCCAAAGGGACTGGAAGCTTAAGTAGTCGGTGGAGATAAACTCAGAGAAATGAGTACAACTCCTAAAGTCAAACTATTAACCCAACCAACAGATGTGATATACAGTGCTCTGTTCAAAGGAGACACGACTCGACTACTGCCAAAGATAACATCTTTTCCTGTTCAGCTTTTTGGTTTTTTGATTTTTTTTTGGACTTTTTCAAATATTTTGAAAAGCTTGAAAAAGAATAAAAGTGCTTTATAGTTATATACTAGGAGTAGACGAGTTTCAAGGGGAAAAAAACCTAGTTCCAAGCAACGAAACATACCTATGCTCAATGCAAGGACACATGAGTAGGATAACGACACTCGGGGGAAATTCCCCTCTCAAAAAAAATGGGGAATCAAACTGCAAAAGATATATAAAATGGCTCTGCATGGCTAGACATGAGATAATATCGGGCTATATGGCTGATAATCAAAGTCAGGGAAGCCAACATAAGGCTCAATAAGGAAAGCAAAACTCATAATAATGCAATTACAACTTGACATAAGGGAGTCCCAGGGAAAAGGCCAGCAAAAAGATCAAAAGGAGTATGAGGATCTTGTGCAAAGTCATGGAGATAGTATACAAAGGACTCCCATACCCTAAAAGAAAAATGTTGACATGGGCACCAAATGCAAAATAGGAGCTAACTAGGGTACCCCTGTATGGTCAAGCTCTACCATTCATGTCATGTCACTTCTAAAAGCAACAAGAAGGTTCCGCGACAAGATAAAATGGGTTCGTACCTAAGGTTATAATGAAATGGTCATAAGGTCATGCAAAGTGCAAATGGAGGTGAAACCTAACCTATATGCCCGTTTAGACATAATACCTGAAATCGACACGAATGGGTCAAAACCATGGTCAAACTGCACTTAAAATGGACTCCTACATAATCAAATTAGTCCAAAACGGTCCAAAATGGTCAGAAACGATCAAAACTATAGAAAGTGGGTAAAAATTTTCAAATTTTTTCTATAAATAGTAAAAAATTCAAAAATTCCATATCATTTGAAATTTTTACCCATTTGAGCTCAAAAATTCCAACTCGAATTTCGGGAGCATCATCTGGTGAAATTCGACACCGTTTGATCAAGGTAACTCCTCATGTCCTCATATTTCTATTTCATGCAATTTTTTTAAGTTTTCATGGTCCAATTCATTTTTTATGCCATCCTAAAGTTATGTGTTTTGGCCCACATGGGTATAGGGGTTTTTTCCGCGTATAGGGCTGGCCGATTGTTTTGCAAATAGTCACATATGCGGCAGTGAATGAGTTTTTCAAGGGAAAATAATGATGAAATGTCTTGTTTTTTGTGCAAGATGGTTTTAGAATGGAGGGAGAGGGAACATGGTGATGTAGAAGAGGTAGTGCAAGGTGACTTAATGGCCCAATAAGCTTTGCGTGCATGCAGATTGTATAAGTTTTAGTGTCTTGGTAGCCTGAGGGCCAAACGAAGACTCCTGTAGATGATAGTGGATTACTGGGATCCAGACTCTGAGTGTTTTCACACTGATGGGATGTCACTCAGTATAGATATTGAGGACATCTACTTTATCACTGGATTATCTCGACAAGGAGAGGTGGTAAATATCCGATCTCATGAGCCAAGAGGTGGCTTGAATATTGATGAGTACATTGTGGTGTACTACTTTCCAGACACGGAAAAGGTTGGGAGTCAAATCCCAACAAACTTGATCCAGGTACGGGGACTGAAGGCCTTACTATTGGCACTTAGCAGGATATACAACTTAGCTTCACTCCACCAGGCCTCGTGGCCACTAATGTTCTATGCAATGGAGTGTATGAGAGCCACAGTGTATGACTGGAGCACTGTGCGCTGTTGAGCAACATGAAGCAGTAGCTCAGTGACTGCAAGATGGGAAAGGTGAGAAACTTCAATTTCGGTAGCATATTGAGCATGTTCTTATTTGAGCATGTATTAGGGATAATCCCTAGAGTGGAAATTCCTCCACACGGAGTTCAAGATCTAGCGCAATGACATTGGGAAAATGTTATGCACAGACTGGGCGGAGATAGGGTCGCTAACCCCTACCCAACAGACTTCTTTCCATGGTGGCAGAGGTAGATCATAGCCATCGATGACTATGCCTATCTAGGGATAGACTTCCATGGAGATCTAAAAATTCCCCTACCACCAAGAGCGACATATGGTGACATAGGTAACGAATCCCAAAATCACTTTAAGTTTTCTGAATTATTAATTTTTTTTGTGTTTTTTGATATTTTGACTCAAAAGACATGTTTTGGGGTGACGACACATAGTGAAAATCTGTCATGTGTATGCAGATGTTGGACCATGACAATTGAATGGTTTCCCTCATCATAGATGGAGGGGAAGAGGAGACGAAATCATGGGTGAGGATGCAGAGCAGACGCTCCAAAGCATCCACACAAACTTTTTATGCTTGACACACAGGGTACCCATGGCGCAAGTTGAGGACTTGCCTGAGGCTGTGCAGCGCCAGGTGGTTGGTGTACCATGGCCATGGGTTTGATTATTTCGATGTCTATCTAGAGCCATGGTGTGTTACCATGATCAGAACCCCCCTCCTCCTCCTCAGGCTTAGAGACCTGAGAGTATTTATTTTTATATGATCGTGTATTATATTTTGGTGGCTCGGAAGCCCCAATTTTGTATTATGACACTTATGTATTATGATGTCACACTTTGGATGTTAATGAAAAACTTTTATAATGATCGATTATTTATTTACATGTGTGCAAAAATGTATGTTTGTGATATGCTTATGGTCTATGAAACAAATGCCAATCTAACACATAGTTAGCATATGAGTCAGCAAATTGATTAAAAATTATTGAAACATGTATGTATGTTATATTCTCAAATTGTCGTTCTAGCAATCTCACACATAAGAATCTTCATAATAAAACTAGATCCCTAATACGATACGAGCCATTAAGCTATAAAACCACTAACTGCGAATAAAGACGTACCTCAAGAGAGAGAACACCATGTGAAATGGCATCATGCAATAACTCAATAATGACACTATATTTAACAACATTGTTCGAAGAAGGCCATAAACATATGCCTCTTGAAGACACCACTTGACCGATAGGAGTATAAATCACCCAAGTAGCCGAAGCTTATTTTTGAGTGTGACGGCTAGCACCATCAGAGAATCCTATGTAAATAGAAGACTCCATTGAAATCTACCATAAGAAATGGAATCTAATCAACAAACCCTATCACCATGAGAAATCCTAACTATGCAACTCAAAAAACTGTACAATAATATACAACAATCAGCCTTGGATTAAGATCATGCATAGTATTTTTTAAGATAGAGCCCATTTCTAGGCTCTGCCAAGGTTGTCCCTTCATAATCCACTAGCTCATAGGCACCCTTCTCTAACACACGCTTGACCACGTAAGGACCATGCCACATGGGATTAAGGATTCCCTACCCCCAAGGGTTCTTTAGCTTGATCCCACAAAAGGACCAAATCACCTTCACTAACCTTCCTCGGACAAATATAATTATCATATTGGAACTTAACACGACGCTTATTTACTTCTAGAGCCACTAAGGAATCTCAGCGTTGCTCATCAAGCTGCTCTAAGTGGACCAATAGTTCCTCGAATGTGGAAGTGTCTGGTAAAAGCTCTATAGCTAACTTCAATGAAGGGATTTCACTTTCAACCGGTAAGACAGACTCCACTCCATTCACAAGCTAATATGGAGAGAAACCAGTGGTAGTATTAACCACGGTTATATAGGCCCACAAAGCATGATATAACATGATATGCCAATTCGTCTTGCTTTATGCGATGGTTTGTTGTAAAATGGACTTAAGTGATTTATTCACTGCTCTAACCTGTCCATTCACCTGAGGGTAATAAGAAGAGGAATGCTCCTACTTATACCCTAACTTTGAAGCCAACTCTTCCATCATTTTATTCTTAAAGTGCCTACCATGGTCAGTGACAAGCTCTTTTGGAATGTTGAACCGAGTAATAATTTGGTTGAAAAAAAAATGCGTGGTTGTCTCACCATCGTATTTAATAGTGGGCATAGCCTCTTCCCATTTCGTGAAATAATCGATAGCCACTATAATGTGATGATGCCCCCTAGCCAAATTTGGGTTGCAATCCATAAAGTCAAGCCCCCACTTGGTGAAGGGACTGGTGGTGATAATAGGATGTAACAGGGCTGGATACGAGTGCATATTGCATGCAAACACTTGGCAAGGGTGGCACTTCTTGACTGCATTAATCAATGGAAAAAAATATCCTACTCTCAAGATTTTTTTGGCTGTAGAAAGCCTAGATAAATGACCACCACACACCCCTACGTGGTAATAATTCAGCACAACCTTAGCCTCATCAAGGGTTAAACAACAACGTAAAATTGAATCTACCCCACGGCGGTACAAAGTGTTATCAACTATAAGGTAGTTCTTAGCTACATGACGTAATCGTCGTCGCTCATCTCGTGAAAGGTGAGTAGGGACCTTAAATGTTTGTAAATATACAATGATATCCTCATACCACAGGTCCAAAGATGAGATAAGGAAAATATGCTCATCGACAAACGTATCCTCATAAACCTCCTCCTCCTCCAAACTTGGAAAATCATATATGAGCTCCACAAAGATCAACGATTTTTTCTATTTCACCGAAACTAATTCGAGATCGAACTCTTGAAAAATAACAATCCACTTATTGTATTTTCCCCCAATCATCCTTCTAGTGAGGACGAACTGAAATAGATTGATATGAGCTACAACCAAGGTTCGATGAAGGAGAATGTAATGTCTCAATCTCTTAACTGCATGAACGGTGGCCAAGGAAAATTTCTCCAGATGGGAATAATGGATTTATGCATCAATAAGGTTTCGGCTCAAATAATATATGACATGCTCGTGGAGCCCCTCATCCTCTTGAACCAAAACCATACCAACCATCTCCATGGACGTGGCCACATAAATCAAGAAATCATGACTATAGTTGGTTGGACTAAGCACGGGGGCTGATGCTAAGGCTTGCTTAAGAGCATCAAAGGACCCCTGGGCTTGCTCATCCCAGAAAAAAGGAGTGTCCTTCTTTAAAAGGCGCATAAATTCTTTACTCAAATTGGAAAAATTAACTACGAATATCCGCAAGAAATTTTCCATTCCTTCCAAACACTGAAGATGTCTAATATTACGCGGGGGAGACAATTGAAGTATTGCCTCAAGCTTTAAGGGATCGACTCTTATACCCTCCCTCGATATGATGAAGCCCAACAAGTGACGAACAGTCACACAAAAGATGCACTTATGAGGATTTAATTGAACCTAATAATGATGGAATCTTTAGAATACTAACCTCAAATGGTATGGATGACGCACTCTCAAACGAGAATGAGCAGCGAGGTCATCAAAATACACTTCGATAATTATTTTGAGATCATGAAAAATTAAGGTCATAGCCCACTGAAATGTAGCTCCAACATTTTTAAGGCCGAAAGGTATCTTCCGATATGCAAAAGTACCCCAAGGACAAATAATTGCCTTCTTATGTTGATCCTCGGGATTGATCTGAATCTAATTATATCCGAAAAAACCATCCATGAAGGAGAATACCTTGCTTCCCTCACACTCATCCAAAATCTGATCAATAAATGGTGTGGGAAAATTATCCTTAGGACAAGCATGATTTAAATCATAGAAATCAGTGCATATACGGATCGCTCCCTGCTTCTTATCAACCGGAATGAGATTTGAAACCCTCTCCGTCAATGGAACGGGATAGATAAAACTGGATTTCAACAATTTCTCTATCTTTGCCTTAATGGCGGGTGCTTTTCTAAGATTCACCACATGCAAACGTTGTCAAACCGGCTTCGCATCCGGATAGGTCTTAATTTCATGATTGACAATGTGAGGGTCAATACCTGGCATTTCCTCATATGACCAAGCAAAGATGTCATGAAACTCTTTAAATAGCTCAGTATACTCTACGATCTCATCAGGGGAACAACTCACCCCAATGTAGATGTTCTCAAATTTGCTAGGATCGCGAGAAATATTGATAGGAATAGTAGGTGATAAATTTGCCATGTTCCCATTGGCCATCTGACCAAGAGAGTTCAATGGAATCATGGGACTACCAATCTTCTCACTAAGAATCTCCCTAAATTCATTATGCTCCATACAGTCAAGGTCAGGAAGAAAATATGATCGATGATGTAGCTCTTCCCAAGGTGCCTCAACTCTAGACGTGGCCTCAATAATGCCTTCATCTAATGGAAAAAAATCGTCAAGGAAATCATGTGCATGAGAGGACTCAACTGCCCATGCAGGCAGTACATACGGGTCCTCCTCCTCCATCCATGAAGAGGAAGGACTAGGCTTTGCAACTTGATCAATTTTTTCTTGATAGGCTACCATCATTGCAGGCAACGACACATTCGTTTTGATAGGTCCAATCGAAGGACTCGGTCGAGGAAGAATCCAAGGATCTTCCATATGGGTAGTGCAAAAAGAAACTGAATTCAATGAAGATGAAGCCCCACAAAAACCATATCCGATCATAAGAACGGGTGTAGGACAACTAAAGGTTCCCATAAGAGACGGATACATACCCACACCCACACTCCCAGTTGCCAGCTGATAATGATCGATAATTGAGATAGAAGTTCCCAATGATGCATTAACACTCGGATTACGGAATGATATTTGATTAATCATAACGATCTTCCCATTAAATGGAAAGCATACCACTCGAAAGAGAGAAGAAGCTATGAATTGCATACTATACATCCAATTCTGGCCCAACAAAAGATTGTAATCAAGGGGCACATCAACCACCTCGACCTCGATCGCGATGGTCTTCCCTCCCAATTGGACCTTAAGAGAAGGAAGAATCCCATGCAGGCATGGAACAGGTGAGCATGACGAGGTCGATGCATATCAAGGGAGGAGATGAGGTTTACCAAAAAACCTCATATCAAAGATGCAGAATCCATAGTTCAATGGTGCTATGCAATAAGGTTAGACTGAACTAAATTGCAACATACATTAATAGGGGTAGGAAGGACAGTCAGGAATTTTTGGCATGTGGTTGACATAGATTGATCATGTTCCTATAGTTGCGACATAGTATAAGGAAAACATGGATTTCATTCAGTTCGAAGCTCAAACAACCCTCTATTTGAAATATGGACATGGAAAATTGATTTCTTTTGCATCCCTTGTAGTAGTGGTGAACGGGATGAATGCGAATGCATGGATTGAGTTGTGTTACCACCTAAGTTGTACTTAGTGGTTTTTTATCAAGTGATCCTGGTGAACCAGACAAGGATAACTTGTTCAGACTTAAGAAGACCTTTGGAGGTACTTCTGGGAAGTGCTTGTTGTACTATATCACATGTTCATACCCCATGGGGGAATTGTAATAAATGTTCTAGCATGATAGTGTCTGTAAAAGACTCGGTATCTTAGACTTTATTTGTCAATCTGATCAGCCTAGGGTATTTTTTCCCTTGGTTATTATTGGTTGTTGAATGAACGAATGATAATTTCTGATTTTTTCACTCCATACCTCCAAAGTTGGGGTGGTCGGCTTGGCATTTAGGCCTATTGAGGTTATTAGAGTCTATGTGTCAATGTATAAACATGCTAGACGTCATGGTCAATTCATATGAACATGTCTAAGTCCCCCTAGGTTTTTTCAATTTTTCAAATTTTTAAGCTTTTTTAGTGTTTTTTATTAAAATTTAATTTTTCCAAAACTTAGGCTATTTTTTTAAAATTTAATTGGAAAAATTGATTTTGTAATAAAAGTGGGCCAAATAATCTGTTTCGGTCATGTAGGTGCCCATTTTCAAGCTAAGAGCACCATGTAAACCCATGGACTCACTATTTCCTAGTTTTGAGTGATTTTCCATCACTTAGGTCAGAAAGCCCCAAAAAATCAATTATTGATTATTTTAATTAATAAATTGATGAATAATGGAGTAAATCCAGAATCATAGATCAGTGGATTCTCAGCCGATTTGATTGAAAACAGTCAGATATGAACCAGATTGACTGGATCTAACAAATCCTTAACTGAAGGAGGTGATCAAATCAGATCTAGAGTTGATCTTCAACATCCTTTATGGGTAATTTCACCCTCCCTCTCTCCTCCACACGTTTTGGCTCATCTGGATGAGTTTTGGTGGATGCTTCAGTCAACAGGTTGAGGTGTCAGTTAGATCAGCTCTCCGATTGACAATTGCACTCAGTGAGACTCAGATCTGGCTCAGTTCAGCTTCAGATCTACATTGATTGACTCTCCATCAACTGATTTGGTCTATCACCTTGGGATTTGTGCCCCCCTGAGCTGGATCTCCTAGTTTTTGTATATATCCAAGCATAAGCCTCCTCTTCCAAGCTAGTTAGAGTTGGATTGAAGGGATTGCTATTATAATACTGTTGTAATATTTTGATTGTTGAAATAAGGAAGCATTGGAGGCCAAATGGTGTAATTCTCTCATATGTGTGGATTAAGCATTGTCTTATGACCATTGATGTTGCCGACTTTTCTCTCAATTTATGCATCTGAACCCTGTCTGACTTGAACGATTCAACTGAATCAATAGGAGTATAGTTGGGAAAGTAAGGTTACTTGTTTTTCTTATATCTCATAGCATATATGTTAGAATATCTAGATTATACATGTTTAATAAGTTTATTTGCATGTAATTCTTGTCTCTTTTTCATATATATATCGAGATCTCATGAGGTTTCATGCAGGTTTGTGTGCTTAGCTTTCAGGTAGTAGGGATTGGACGAGCTATGGATATAGATTGAATCCACTTTACATCCAAAATCTTTGTGAATACATTTCCCCTCTGTATTCCACTAACAATTTTCCATTGCAGATCTGCTTTAGCAACAAGCACTTCTCTTCTCCTTTTCCTCCTTCAAAATCAAATTTTTTACCTGGTTACTTTGTTCATAGCTTTGATATTCTTTAGATCTATTATATTAAAGTAAATTTAACATAGATATATCTCCTCAAATCCCATAATCTATATCTTGTTCTTAAAAGGTTTCATAAGCATTCTAGATCTAGCTTTAGGGAAATCATCCTTTTTGCATGGAATTTTAAAGAGAATTTGTAGCTTGCATGCATTAGATTTCTATTTTCTGTTATAAAATATAAATCTAGAAATCAGTGCACATCATATTGGCTGCCTAAAAGGCAGGCCAAGATCCCAAGGAAAGCTTGCTTTCCTTGGTTCCCTTTTTACCTTTTTTACCTAGTTTTAACTTAGCTTTTTTGGTTAAAAGTAAGCTGACCCAAAGGTACTTTCAGAGTGATTTTGGGAATATTTCAGTATAATAAGCTTGATTTTTTTTATCAGGTATAACAAAAAAGAGGAGGAGCTGCTGTTCGAAAGTGACTTTTGGGCCTTCTGAATCCCCCCAGGGGTCTCCCTTTTGACTGAAATATTTAATTTTTGCACTTTGTAAGCTCTTGGTTTCATTATGTATAAGAGTCAAGAGGAATCATATCATTTTTCTGATTTTGTAACTGCTGGTAATAAAAATAATTCTAAATAGTCTCTTTCGAGCCCATTCCCCATCCCCCCTGGGGGGATTTGCGTCTATGTCATTTTTTGCTTTTCGTCCATCTTTTTTCAATATAGCGTAGTAATAATATGTAGGGTAGTATAATTTGATTTAAAATCATTTCCATATTCCTTTTCTATTGGTTTCAAAGTAACTTTAATACTTACCCCATGAGCCTCCTTTTGAGCCGAAAGGTGAAGAAAGGTACGTGGTAGTTTAATTATAAAATTGTGGTTTGCTTATATTTTTATGTTTCATTTTCTATCATCATTTGTTTCAGTAACCATAATAAAATAAACCCCTCCTTGATTCCCCGATTGAGGTCCACTTGGACCGAAAGAGGTTCCTGGAGGGTTTTCTTTTTAACAAGAACATCCATCTCAAAATTTACTAAAATTGACAAGACTCTGGTGTGTATGCTCTGCACTTGGCTGCGGTTCATCCAATCAGTCAAGCTGTATCAAAATCATTTGAGTGACTAGTATAATTAGGATTCACTCTCCCAAATTGACAAACCATCAGGTGAAAATCCAACACCTAGATCAAACCATTATGGTGGCAAAATACCCAAAGGAAGCAGGAACTTCTGAAAAGTGACCTCGGGGCACCGATCTCTGTCACACCCTAACGGGTGCGTTATGAAAAATAGCTCCAGAGACTCCATTCAACCCACATATTCCTTGCGAGTAGCCGTGAAGGTTTAGTTTTGGACATACTCCAAGTACTCTCGGGTATATCTGGAGTCCACCCCTTCGCCTAATTTTAATCAAATCATATTTTCACATTAACTTAAAACGTACCAAGAGACAATTGCAAAACATTCACTCCAAGCACATGCTATATTGATTTCTTTTTTGACTCCATTTTATGGTGATAGCCTTGACTTGAGACTTTCCCCCAAGGACACACTAAGTGGCTTGAATATTTCTTCCACGTGACCCAAGTGTGTGAAAGGAAGCAAGAATTTTTGGCGCCATTGCCGGGGATAAATATTTTTATTCCCGGGTATGACTTAGCTTAACTTTTTTCTAAACAACTAAAAAGAAGTAAATTTTTTTTATTGATCTTGTCTTTAAAAAACATAAAAATTAAAACTCGATCCATCTGGCGAGTCCACTGTCTAACATCTCTTCAAGAATTTCTACCTAAAGAAATCACCAACAATTATTCAATCCTCTCCCTAATCCCGAAAGGTTTATTAGGGAAAGATTGATTAGGCAGACTTCCTGTAGAAACCTTGAAAATTTAGGAGACCAATCCCTCTCAGATATCCATCACTTATTTGTAGAGAGTCATGTTCACCAATCTCAAGTAATGACGGAATTATTCAAACCCCTTGAATTTTCTCAAATAGCAGGTGCTCCCCATGCCATTCCAAAAGAAGCTATCAAGAAGCTCCCCATATTTCAGAGCAATAATGCCATCACTACCAAGTCTCACCTTCAAAAGTTTGAAAAGCACCTGGTCAGTTATTGCAATGATGTTTCCCATGACCATGACGATGTAAAAATGAATCTCTTTGCTTTATCTTTAGAAGATGATGCTGAAGAATGGTACTTCGACCTAGATGATGATTCATATAAAACTCTTAGTGAATTCCTAGGGGGTTTTAAGAAGAAATGGGGAGAAAAGAAATAACCAAGACATCTGCTTGCTGCCCTTCATAACATTAAGAAGATGGAGAATGAAACCATGGATGAATTTAACACTAAGTTCAGGCGTGTGGTTGTGGACCTCCCTAATGAAATCAAGCCAAAGGATGCCTCCATCCTCATATCTTACATCGAATCTTTCACTGGTGATTTGAGGTAACAGTTAAGAGACAAAGAGTTGGCCAATCTAAAAATTGCTCAAGAATTGGCCAAGAAAATAGAAAAGAATATGCAGTCTTCATGCAAATTTAACATTCCAGGTTACACTAGGGGAAACAATTCATACAACAAAGAAAAGGGAAAATCTATTGAATCAGAAGAAAAGGGAGCCTCTAAAGATCCCACGGAAAAGGTAACATACATGATAAAAGACTTGGTTACTAGTCAAAACCAACTAATGGCCAATCATTCTGCACACTTGAATCACATTCATAATAGATTTATCACAGTGGAAAGGAATAATGGACCTAGGAAATTTCATCCCAAGCAGAATTAGATGTATCAAGATAATTTTCCTCAGCAGGAGACTAGGATTCCAAACCAGTTAGACTCATCTAACATGGTAGAAGAAGTAATTCCATGGTGTAGACCTTGTGAACAATTCCACCAAGAAAGCACTTGTTATGTTGCAAATCAAGTCATGGAACATGGACTTCCTGAGGTCAGTAATCAGGAAACAACTTAAAGCAAGCCTGATCATATATACATGGTAGGCCAGGCCTACCCTTTGTCACTAGCTAAACAATACACACCTAAGGATGAAACCATTGCAGAATCTTGTAGTGAAACTTATGATGAAAACTGTGGTGTACATGATGGGACTCCTACGTGTTCTCCATATAATGATGATAGTCTGGAAGGTTTATTTCCTTGTGACCTTTTCTCTGAAGAAGATGAGTATGAAAATGAGGACAAGTATATCTTGGAGCATGATACAAGTGATGATGACTCCCTTATCCCCGACAAAGATATTGATGAGGAGTCTTGGACATTCATGGAAAATCCGGTCTATGACATGAATAAAGAGGAAAATAATAAACCAGAAAATTTTGATGGTTTTGTTGATTTTTCTATCTATGGCATATCTAAAGGAGAGAGCATGTACCATGTGGCCTTGGGAAACTTTGATATGAAAAAGGAGCATGCATTTTATCCACATGATTAGTCTGAGCCATATATCAGTATCAGTAATGAAGACAAAGAAAACTTGATATCGGAACTTGATATCAGCAATGGGGAATCCATCACATCTAACATAGATAATGGTGATGACTATTGGGATTTTTGTGGATATCTTATTAAGAATCCTATCTATGCTATATCCAGCAAGGGGAGTGTCTATTTAGAAATTTGTGGAAGACCAATCTACTATACTTCCATATAGGGAAGCATGGATCTGGAGACCTTGGAAAATCCTAGTATTGAAAAGCAGCATTCAAAACTCTTATATGATCATTCAGAGTCATATCATGCATAGCCACACAAAGGTATCAAAAATGAAAACATGGAGAAGCAGTGTTGTGAAAAGACAGATGTGATGCAGTTAGTAGAATATCAGTCTCAACTATCATCTTCACATATATATTTTCCTCATGATTTGGAGCCGCTTGGGGCTTGTGCAACAAGTTATCATTTGACAAGCCCCGGTGATCAGTATGATGATGCAGTCAGTCTGCCTCATCATTCTGATTGGTATATCAGTCCTATCCAGTCATGGATAGAAGCAACCTGCATGAGCACATACAAGTTGGGGAATATTTTTTATGACATTATTCATGCCTATGATCTCCCATCCATCCCGCCCATTCTGAATCATCATGCAGGTTTGCAATTTCTGAATAAGGTATCCTTACTTTAGCTGGTAACCAAAGACAAGGAACTTTTTTTTTTATGTTAATAAAATGCTTAGGTGGTTACATTGGATTTCTGATTACACTTAACCCTTTTTATATCATACTTAGAGTAGGAAAATAAGCTCCTTGAAAGAGAGCATTTACTTTCTGCATTTCTATTTTATTCTTAGCTATAATAAAACTTTGCTTCTTTTAGTTAGTTACTTTTATTTTGTTTAAATAAATCAGCTTAATGGTTCATTTGGTTTTTTATAAAACTTGTGCTACTAAGGTTTTTCTTGTCAAGTTGAGATGTTTTTATAGGGTATATAAACCAGATATTCTGGTGTTCTTGTATCCTCTCCTTGCCTTAAAGACCAGATCAAGCACACGTCCCACAGTTGGAGCCAGAATGTTACCACCTAAGTTGTACTTAGTGGTTTTTTATCAAGTGAGCCTGGTCAACCGGACAAGGATAACTTGTTCAGGCTTAAGAAGACCTTTGGAGGTACTTCTGGGAAGTGCTTGTTGTACTATATCACATGTTCATACCCCATGGGGGAATTGTAATAAATGTTCTAGCATGATAGTGTCTGTAAAAGACTCGGTCTCTTAGAATTTATTTTTCAATCTGATCAGCCCAGGGTGTTTTTTCCCTTGGTTATTATTGGTTGTTGAATAAACGACTGATAATTTCTGAGTTTTTCACTCCATGCCTCCAAAGTTGGGGTGGTCGGCTTGGAATTTAGGCCTATTGAGGTCATTAGAGTTTATGTGTCAATGTATAAACATGCTAGACGTCATGGTCGGGTCATATGAACATGTCTAAGTCTCCCTAGGTTTTTTCAATTTTTCAATTTTTTTAGTTTTTTCAGTGTTTTTTATTAAAATTTATTTTTTCCAAAACTTAGGCTATTTTTTAATAGTTTAATTGGAAAAATTGATTTTGTAATAAAAGTGGGCCAAATAACCTGTTTCGGTCATGTAGGCGCTCATTTTCAAGCTAAGAGAACCATGTAAACCCATGGACCCACTATTTCCTAGTTTTGAGTGATTTTCCATCACTTAGGTCAGAAAGCCCCAAAAAATCAATTATTGATTATTTTAATTAATAAATTGATGAATAATGGAGTAAATCCACAATCATAGATCAGTGGATTCTCAGCCGATTTGATTGAAATCAGTCAGATCTGAACCAGATTGATTGGATCTGACAAATACTTGACTGAAGGAGGTGATCAAATCAGATCCTGAGTTGATATTCAACATCCTTTATGGGGTATTTCTCCCTCCCTCTCTCCTCTACATGTTTTGGCTCATCTGGATGGGTTTTGGTGGATGCTTCAGTCAACAGGTTGAGGTGTCAGTCAGATCAGCTCTCCGATTGACAATTGCACTCAATGAGACTCATGTCTGGCTCAGTTCAGCTTCAGATCTACATTGATTGACTCTCCATCAGCTGATTTGTTCTATCTCCTTGGGATTTGTGCCCCCTTGGGCTGGATCTCCTAGTTTTTGTATATATCCAAGCATAAGCCTCCTCTTCCAAGCTAGTTAGAGTTGGATTGAAGGGGTTGCTATTGTAATACTATTGTAATCTTTTGATTGTTGAAATAAAGAATATTTGGAGGCTAAATGGTGTAATGCTCTCATATGTGTGGATTAAGCATTGTCTTATGGCCATTGATGTTGCCGGCTTTTCTCTCAATTTTTGCATCTGAACCCTGTCTAGCTTGAACGATTTAGCTAAATCAATAGGAGTATAGTTGGGAAAGTAAGGTTACTTGTTTTTCTTATATCTCATAGCATATATGTTAGAATATGTAGATTATACATGTTTAATAAGTTTATTTGCATGTAATTCTTGTCTCTTTTTCATATATATATCCAGATCTCATGAGGTTTCGTGCAGGATTATGTGCTTAGATTTCAGGTAGCAAGGATTGGAAAAGATGTGGATCTATTTTGACTCCACTATACATCCAAAATATTTGTGAAGACATTTCCCCTCTGTATTCCACTAACAATTTTCCATTGCAGAGCTGCTTCAGCAACAAGCACTTCTCTTCTCCTTTTCCTCCTTCAAAATAAATTTTTTTACCTAGTTACTTTGTTCACAGCTTTGATATTGTTTAGATCTATTATATTAAATTAAATTTAACATAGATCTATCTCCTCAAAGCCCATAATCTATATCTTGTTCTTAAAATGTTTCATAAGCATTCTAGATCTAGCTTTAGGGAAATCATCCTTTTTGCATGGAATTTTAAAGAGAATTTGTATCTTGCATGCATTAGATTTCTGTTTTATATTATAAAATATAAATCTAGAATTCAGTGCACATCATATTGGCTTCCTAAAAGGCAAGCCAAGATCCCAAGGAAATCTTGCTTTCCTTGGTTCCCTTTTTACCTTTTTAAACTAGTTTTAACTTAGCTTTTTTTGGTTAAAAGTAAGCTGAACTAAAGGTACTTTCATAGTGATTTTGGGAATATTTAAGTCTAATAATATTTCTCATTTTTATCAGGTATAACAAAAAAGAGGAGGATCTGCTGTTCGAAAGTGACTTTTGGGCCTTCTGAAACCCCCCAGGGGTCTTCCTTTTGACTGAAATATTTAATTTTTGCACTTTGTAAGCTCTTGGTTTCATTATGTATAAGATTAAAGAGTCATAATATCAGTTTTATGATGTTTTAACCGCTGGTAATAAAAATAATTCTGAATAGGCTCTTTCGAGCCCATTCCCCATCCCCCCTGGGGGGATTTGCGTTTGTGTCATTTTTTGCGTTTCGTTCATCTTTTTTCAATATAGCATAGTAATAATATGTAGGGTAGTATAATTTGATTTAAAATCATTTTCATATTCCATTTCTATTGGTTCCAAAGTAACTTTAATACTTACCCCACGAGCCTCCTTTTGAGCCGAAAGGTGAAGAAAGGTTCGTGGTAGTCTAATTAGAAAATTGTGGTTTGCTTATATTTTTATGTTTCATTTGCTATCATAATTTGTTTCAGAAACCATAATAAAATCAACCCTTCCTTGATTCCCCGATTGAGGTCCACTTGGATCGAAAGAGGTTCCTGGAGGGTTTTTTGTTTAAAAAGAACATCCATCTCAAAATTTACTAAAATTGACAAGAATCTGGTGTGTATGCTTTGCACTTGGCTGTGGTTCGTTCGATCAGTCAAGCTGTATCAAAAAAATTTGAGTGACTAGTATAATTAGGATTCACTCTCCCAAATTGACAAACCATCAGGTGAAAATCCAACACCTAGATCAAACCATTACGGTGGCAAAATACCCAAAGGAAGCGGGAACTTCTGAAAAGTGACCTCGGGGTGCCGATCTGTATCACACCCTAATGGGTGCGTTATGGAAAATATCCCCAGAGACTCCATTCAACCCACATATTCCTTGCGGGTAGCCGTGAAGGTTTAGTTTTGGACATACTCCAAGTACTCTCGGGTATATCTAGAGTCCACCCCTTCGCCTAATTTTAATCAACTCATATTTTCACATTAACTTAAAACGTACCAAGAGGCAATTGAAAAACATTCACTCCAAGCACATGCTATATTTATTTCTTTTTTGACTCCATTTTTAAGGCACTGGTTATTTTCTTGCTATATATTTATATTGTGTCTTAGCATTGTGCTTTCGTGCGCTCAGTTTTGTATCTTGTCATCTATTGTTGTTTATGGTTAAATTTCAAACTCCTACGTAACTCATTCAGTTCAACATCACCTTACTAAGTAATTTAGCCTTAGTAACTTAATAGGGTCCACCCCCCTTGGCTTCGTTTGGAGTTGAGCCTAAACGGAGGAGTCAAGAACAAGGTGACAGCCGTGACTCGAGACTTGCCCCCAAGGACACACCGAGTGGCTTGAAGATTTATGCCACGTGACCCAGGTGTGTGAAAGGCGGCAACAAGTTAATGATTGGGATAATGTTTCACTTGTAGTAGACCCATATGTAGTCAGTGAAACAACCCACTTAGAGGAGGTTCAGTTAGCGATTTCGATAGACTACGACCATATGTCAGATCTTGTACAGACAAGACACATATATGCAGTTGTTGCCCTAAAAGACAGTGAACGGGGAATGGATTATTAGTTGGAACAATGCATTTGAGATAAGAAAATGCTGAATGGATCATTGATTGATGATGAAGGAAATTAATTTCCTATTGGCTCGATGGTGGTTGATGGCGAATATATTAAACTAGATGGGAAATCAAGAATAACTAGTGTGCATGTATTCATGGATTACAGACCAGGTTCTGTGGTCTATCACTTCACAAACTTGATTGTTGGCATGAACATCCATATATAGACAATGTAAACCAAGAAATAAACCAAGGTATGTTACTTATTGTCTCATTCAGAGCACAAGAGATTGATGGTGGGAATTAGCAACATAGAGGATCCAGATGGCTATATTGAATGAGATTGGGTAATTCTTCTTACACTCCACTTGGGAAAAACCCTAGTTTTCAAAATATGGCCTCGAGGCATGCCCAGGTCATGCAGAGTCGGGTGGGAGGACACCCTAGCCATAATCCCATGCCACAATCCCAATAGAACTCACAGTTCATCCATTGGATCCTCGTTCAACATTCTATGGCGAGTTGTGCAAGAGGCTTAAGCATGTGAGTAAGTGTATTTGACTTGTGCACTATGCTTTCATCTCTAAATTTTAATTGTTATTCTAGTAAGTTTTTATCCTTCTTCTATTTTATTCAATAATTAGAATTGAATGTGAAAGAAGAAGGTATAACACAGAGAAAGGTCAAAGAGTTGTTTATATTTAAGAGATATAGTTTCTATCATATACCATAGCTAAATACACCCATATTAAGTCTTCTGGGACAACTCAGATTATGTCTTTCCAAGTAAAATTGCTTCTATATTTTTTTTGGAGAAATATAGTTCCTTGATTTATTGCATATTAAGTGTTCCAATAGGGACATAGGAGGCAGTATAGATATGAGATAGTATACTTCCTTCCACATCCATGGAAAGAAAATCAAATTCCAGAGATATCAGAGTTGCACTTTCTCAATATGGAGTATGACACCTGAGTAATATGACAATTTTTTGTTCCTTATGTCACATATAATCACCATGCCCAATATTTGTTGTGTTTGACCCGAATCCTTCATTGCAAATTAACTTCCCAAGTCCTTATTCAAGCTTTTAATCATGCTCTTACCATGCCCAACAATTACCTTGTCATACCCAACCGAGAGTGACAAAATGTCCCTGAACGACATTTCAATGTGACTTCCAACTTGACATAACTCAGAAGCGAGAGGTCGGATTGATGAGCCGTTGACTTTATTGGTCTCCTAGTATGCCATTACCTCTAGTGGGACCTCCCCACTGTGTTTGCATGGCCCAATGACTTCAATGTGCATCATTTCATAAACTGGGGTTTTGCTCAATTTCCTTCAATGCAACTCTCACATTGGTGGGTCAACTCTGCAAAACCCTCCACCATGCAAGTCTTGGTGGTGTTCCCATATCGGTGTTGGCCATACACACTTTTCAAAGCCATTGACATACAATCTTGCAGCTCTGTTTGTTTTTTCTCTCCCATACCAAGAGTGACAAAGTGTCCCTGAACAACATTTTCATGCGACTTCCAACTTGACATAACTCGGCAACTGGAGGTTGGATCGACAAGGCGTCTACTTCGTTGGTATCCTAGAATTCCATTACCTCTAGTGGACCCTCTCCACCTTGTTTTCATGTCCCAGTGAATTAAATGTGCTTCGGTTTCCTAGACTATGGTTTTGCTTAGTTTCCTTTAATGCAACTCTCGCATTGGTGGGTCAACTCTGCAAAACCCTCCACCATGACAGTCTTGGTGGTGTTACCATATTGGCATTGGACATATACACCTATCAGGGCCAACGACATGCAATATTGCTGCTCCTTTTGTTTTTTCACTCCCGAACCGAGAGTGGCCAAGTGTCTGTGAACGACATTTTCATGCGACTTCCAACTCAACATAACTCGACAACCAAAGGTTGGATCAATGGGCTATCCACTCTGTTGGTCTCTTAGCATGCCATTATATTTATTGGGCCCTCTCCACTACATTTTCATGTCCTAGTGACTTCAATGTGCTTCAGTTTTGTAAATTAGGGTTTTTCTCAGTTTCCTTCAATGCAACTCTTGCATTGGTGGGTCAACTCTGCAAAACCCTCCACCGTGCCAGACTTGGTGGTGTTCCCATATCAACATTGGAAATACACACCTGCCTGATCCAACTCCATGCAATATTGCTACTCCATTTGTTTTTTCACTCCCGGACCGAGAGTGATCAAGTGTCCCTGAACAACATTTTCATGCGACTTCCAACTCGACATAACTCAGCAACCAGAGGTCGGATCGACGAGCCTTCAACTCCGTTGGTCTCCCGGCATGCGATTACCTCTAGTGGGCCCTCTTCACCATGTTTTCATGGCCCAGTGACTTCAATGTGATTTGGTTTCATAAACTAGGGTTTTTCTCAGTAGATTTATTAATGTTGTAATTTGTTGTAATAAGAGGTTTTGGACATGTTATATGCTTGGAAAGAGTGTCCTAAGGCATATATATTCATGGTGTTAACATAAAATTGGACTAGGGTTTATTTTTTTGGGTTTCCTTGTGATATTAGGATGAAGATAAGTAAAATATTGGACCATAGTGACCACCTTCACACACATGTTGAGGAGAAGCGAATGAGCATAGTAACCACCTTGGCACACATATTGAGGATAAGCATTGGAGCATTGTAACTACCTCTGACACATATGTCGAGGAGAATTGGGAACAAGAATATGTGGTACAAAACTAGAGGAGGAATGCATTAAATGAGGAAACTTGGATATGCATGAGGACGCTAGAGTTGATATATGTAAGTAAACATTGGAGAAGGAGATATAATACTAGAGGAATTGATGGTGGTAGAATTAGGGTTCCAACCTTGTAGAAGATACAAAGAAAAGATCTAATATATTTGGTGATATCACAGTCTTGTTCTTGTGTGATACATGGAGGTTAGGGAAATACCATGGAAAACTTAACTTGATAAGTCTCGAGCTTATTTTGATTCCTTGCTTAGAAGGAGGTTTTTTTAAGTTTAATTGATTTTCCATGGAGGTCTTGGTGCTTTTGTTTATGCAATAGTAAAAGACCTAGGGTTTGAGGAATCATCCTAGGATAGACATGTTGAGCTTGAAACTGGTGCTAGACTTTCATGAAATGCCATGTGCTTCTATGATGAAAGATGATTAGGGTTTATAAACCCTAATGAGGAAGAAAATTATAATGTGGATACCTTAATGACAACAATTATGGTTTGGGGATAGCTTCTATTATGGTTCCCAAATATATATACATATACATAAGAACTGTTTTAGCTGTCCAAATATTATGTACTTGGAGATTTTAATTTTAGCTTATAATATCTTTATGATTGGGTAGATTCTAGCATTGGTTATGCATGCTAATTTGAGATAATTTTGGGTTGAATTTGATAAGTAATCTTTAATGGTTTTTATTTAGTTATATATCCTAAGTGAAAACCTTTGGATAGGCCATCATGCACTAGTGTAGGCCATCAAGATGATGACTAAGGAAAATCATCTGAAACAAAAGGAACTTTCTAGCCAAAATGAACCTTAAAACCATGATTATACACCTAAAGAGAACATGTCGCTAACAAAGGAAGGCTCAATAGGGATGAAAAGATAGGAAGTGAGTGGGTAAGATAGGAAAGCAAGGAAGTGACCTTAGGCTATGATAGGTGGGTAAGAAGGCTATTAGAGCTTCCCTAAATTGGATATTACCTGTCACGGTTGTTAGGGAGAGAAATTCCTATGGCTTGGGGTACCACAATAGACAGCTTGACTCTAGAAATCAATCCTTTCCAATATGCAATAGAAATAAAATATCTAACACTAAAGGATCAGACCTCATACCTTATTCCGGATGGTTGAAGTAGATCCCTGTTGATTTTTCCAACTTTAGCTTGAATTGATTAATCACTTCCTCAACAACAAGTAAACGATACAAGCATACTATATATATTGGTGTTAGATCTATTCTAGCATATATAATCAACAATGTATAAGCATTTGAAATCATCCATGGATAAAATATTTATTCAAACATACATTATTGGACAGGAAAAGATATTTCTATTAATATAAAATCAGAGATTACAATGGATACAACCTCTGTCAGCACGTCTGCGAATTAGAGAAAATGAATCCCCCACTTGGGCCTCCACCACCTCAACCCTTCATCTCTTGATAGCAAGCTCACAAGAAAAAGGAAGGCTTGGGAAGAACACAAAAGTGCTCCAAGGGACAAAGGGATGCAGACTCAAGCACAAGTTCCGGCAACAATGGACTATAGTTTCTTTTCTCTCAATTCTCTTATGCCTTCAATGTATCCAAATAGTTCCTTATATAGCTTTTCAGAGGGGTAATGAAAGGTCGAATCCGAGCGATCTCAAGGCATATGGAAGCCCAGGAGACAAGTGAGTTAGATCCATGTCAAGGAAAACTCCAAAAGGATTTGGATTTTATACACATCCCGATGTACACAGTTTTAGGGGTTAAACCCGCGTATATCACGATAAGGGGTTTAAAAGTCATGTATAGCAATTTTCACATATTTATAGGGATGGTCTAGGAAACATCAAAGGACAAAAAATGGTCCAAGGGGTCTAAGGAGTCTGCAGAGGGACAAGGGAAGGCCATACAAGTGTGATTCACCTGGTGTGGTAAAATTAGCTATAATAGATGCCCCCTAATATGTGAGGTTAGAGGGGTCATACGATGGCCGAAATACATTATAAGTCCATCCTAGAAGTGGAGTGATGAAGGATCCCAAATGGAAGACCAACCACCCAATCAACATAGTACAATGATACAACTATGCACATAACTGCAAATACATATAGTAGTCCCAGATACATAAGAGTACAATGGCCATGAATAGGCATGATACAAAATATCACATAAGTGGTCATCACCACGTACAATATACATAGATCAAAATATCCATGATGAAGATATACAAAGGATCATGATCTCCATAATGGCTGAAGATATACAATGGATCAAGATCTCCATAATAGCTAGAAATGTTTGACATATACTGGAATCAAGTCATGAGAGTTGAAATCTCATGAACACTGGCATGATCGAGGAGGTAGCATATAAGAGATGCCACCAATCTAGAAGGTCTTCTACACAAACCGCTACGAGTACATGTCCTACTATGTGAATAGAGGTGTCGAGGTTGAACAT
>LPNX010764382.1:171861-184133 GCA_001517045.1 Pseudotsuga menziesii
TCCATCGTCTTATTACCGGTCATTGATGTATACCGTTAACAGACGCGAGATCACCCACCGATAATGAAAATGGGAATCAAGGTACTAGAGTGAAAACTAACAAGTGTGAATAAATGTGTTGAGGTTGAACACTTGAGAGGATCCATCGATCAGGGGACATTGATGTATTCCCAAAAACTGTTGATGGCGAGAGAACCTTCCACTGATGATTGCAAGTCTCAAGGCACTAAAAAATGACTCTAGATTCCAATCCCAGAATAAATGATCTGAAGTCGATGGGATGAAATCCGCTGGAAGGAGGGAATTAAGGCATCCCCCATCATCCAACATGAGGTACTTATCAAAGCTGTATAATGTGGAAGGACTTGATCACAAGGTGCACTGACCAGTAACTGTACCGAGAATGGCTGACATGCAAAGTCAAGATAACTGAGGAATGGCTGACTCAGGTTTCAAATTCCTTCAAACAAGAGCATAATAGAGAATGGTGACTGAATAAAGGTAGCATAGACTCAATATATAGAACTTGGACATCTCTGCGACACAAGAGGCATCAACAGAGGCTCCATGGAAACTGGAAGCTTAACTAGTCGGTGGAGATAAACTCAGATAAAAAGAGTATAGCTCCTAAAGTCAAAATATAAACCCAACCAATGGATGTGATATTCAGTGCTCTATTCGAAGGCGACATAACTCGACAGCTGCCAAAAGATAACATCTTTCCTTGTCCGGCTTTTTGGTTTTTTGATTTTTTTTTGGACTTTTTCAAATATTTAAAAATCTTGAAAAATAATAAAACTTCTTTATAGTTACAAACTAGGAGGAGATGAGTGTCATATGGGCAAACAAACTAGTTCCAAGCAGTGGAACATATCTATGCTTAATGCAAGGATACATGTGTAGGATTGCGACACTCGGGGTAAAATCCTCTCTCGGTAAAAATAGGGAATCAAGCTGCGAAGGATATATAAAATGGCTCTGCATGGATAAAACATGAGACAAGCTCGGTTTATATGGCTGAAACTCAATGTCAGGGAAGCCAGCGTAAGGCTCAATAAGGTAGGAAAATCTAATGATAATGCAATTACAACTTGACACAAGGGAGTCCTGAGGGAAATAGGCCAGCAAAAGATTAAGAGGAGTATGAGGCTCTTGCGAAATGTCATGTCAATACTACACAATGGACTCCCACACCCTAAGGGACAAAATGTTAGCATGGGAAGCAAATGAAAATAAGGTGCTAACTAGGATACGCATGTAAGGTCAAGCTCTACCACTCATATCATGCCACTTCTAAAACAACAAGAAGGTTTCGTGACATAATAGAGTGGGTTCGTACTTAAGGCTATAATGAAACGGTCATAAGGTCATGCAAAATACAAATGGTGATGAAACCTAACCTATATGCCAGTTTAGATATGATACCTGAAATCCGCACGAATGGGTCAATCCAACAGCTGAAACGACACTCAAAAAGGTCTCCTACATCATAAATTAGTCCAAAAACGGTCTAAACTATAGGAAGGGGGGTAAAAATTTTCAAAAATTTGAAAAATTTCTATAAATAATAAAAAATTCAAAACATTATAAAACATTTGAAATTTTTACCCATTTGAGCTCAAAACTTCAACAGCGAATTCCAGAAGATCTAGCTAGCGGAATCCACTCTTGTTTTTTCTAGGTACTTGCCCCTGCTCTACTCTTTCATTTTGATGCAAATTTTGTCAAATTCCATGGTGTATTTGGGTTTCTAGGGAATTCTAAGATACGCGCCATGGCCCATGAATAAATCAAGGGTTTTTCTATGTATAGGGCTGGATATACGCGGAAAATGCCCTCAAAGTTGTGTACATATGCGTATGTTTGGTGAACAGTCGTGTATGCGGCCGTGCTCAATGACTTTTAAGTATTCTAATGGACAAAACTCAAATTCTATGTGCAGGATGGTCATAGAATGGAGAGAAAATGAACATGGTGATGTAGAAGAGACAGTAAGGGCAGATCTAATGGCTCAACAAGCGTTACATGCATGTGGGATTTACAAATTTTGGTGTCTTGGTGGCTTAAGAGCCAAACTAGGACTATTGCAGATGTTAGTGGAATACTAGGATCCAGACTCAGAGTCGTTCCAAATAGATGGGATGTCCCTCATCATAGAAGTGGAGGACATATTCTTTATTATTGGACTTTCTCGATGGGGGGAAGTGGTGAACCTATGCTCTCGTGAGCCCAGAGGTGGCCTGACTATAGATCAGTACATTGTGGTGTACTAATATCCAGACACTTAGAAGGTGGGGAGTCAGATCCCAACTAACTCCATACAAGTGTTGGGCCTAAAGGCCATCCTACTGACACTGGGCCGGATAGCAGGCTTGGCTTCACTCCACCAGGCCTCGCAGCCTCTAATGTTCTATGCAATGGAGTGCATGAGACTCATGGTATATGATTGGAGCACTGCGCTACTGGGCAACATGAAACACCAGCTTAGTGAGTGCAAGATGGGTAGAGTACAAAACTTCGGTTTTAGCAGCATACTGAGCACATTTTTCTTCGACCGTGTTCCAGGATTGAACCCTAGAGTTGGTGTTCCTCTAAATGGGGTTCGAGATCCGGCCCAATGGTGTTGGGCGAATGCGATGCACAAACTAGGTGGAGGTATGGTGTCCAACCCCTATCCAGCTGATTTCTTTCCATGGTGGTGATGATAGATAGTTTCCATCGATGAATACCCCTATGCGGGGATAGATTTTTGGGGAGACTCGGACATCCTGCTACCACCTGGATAAGCATACGGTGACATAGGTAACGAATCTCGACCCTCTTTTTAAAATTTTTGAGTTATTTTTTTTGTGTGTTTTCTGATTATGTGGAACCAAAAGACATGTTTTTGGGTCACTATACATAGTGACATATACCATATGCATGCAAATGTGGGACCACGACGTCCTGAAGGCTTCCCTCATCATAGATGGAGGGGAAGAGGAGACAATATCATGGGTGTGGATGCGGAGCAGATGCTCCAAAGCATTCATACCAACTTCGTGAGATTGACAAATAGAGTACCCATGACACAAGTCGAGGACTTGCCTGAGGCCATGTAGTGCCAGGTGGTGGGTGTACCACGAGCATGGGTGCAACTATTTCGATGGCTAGCTAGAGCCGTAGTGACATTCCATAATTACAACCCCCCCCCCCTCCTCCACGGGATTAGATACCTAGGAGTGAGACATTTTGTACTACCGTGTATTATATTTTGGTGGCTCAAGAGCCCCGTTTTTGTATTATGACACTATGTATTACCACATTTTGGATGTTTATAAAAACTTTTACGATGATCGGTTTATTTTTTTACATGAGTAAAAATTTATGCTTGTGATGAGCTTATTGTGTATGAAACAAATTCCAATCTAACACATAGTCAGCATATGAGTCAGCAACTTGATTATTAATTCTTGGAATGTGTATGTATGTTATATTGTCAAATTGTCATTCTAATAATCTCACACATAAGAATCTTCTTAATAATGTCAAATGTCTAACATGGTACAAACCATTAAGTTGTGACACTACTAACTTCGAATCAAGATGTACCTCAAGAGAGAGAATGCCATGTAAAATGGCATCCCATAGAAGTTCAATAACGACACTATATTCAACAACATTATTTGAAGATGGCCTTACACATATGCCTCTTGAAGACAATACCTGACCCGTAGGAGTATAAATCACTCAAGCAATAGAGGCTGAGTGTTGAGTGTGATGGCTCGCACCATTCGTGAATCCTATGAAGGTGGAAGATTCCATTGACATCTGCCAAAAGAAATGGAAACTAATCACAAACCCGATCACCATAAGAAAAAGACCTGCCTATGAAAAACTGTACAATAATATACAATAACCAGCCTTGGCTGAAAATCATGCATAGTACTTTTTGAGATAGAGCCCATTCCTAGGCTCCGCCAAGGCCGTTCCCTCATAATACACTAACTCATAAGCACCCTTCTCTAACACACGTTTGACGACGTAAGGACCACGACACATGGGGTTAAAATTTCTTTCCCCCAAGGGTTCTTTTGGTTGATGCCACAAAAGGACCAAGTCTCCCTCACTAAACCTCCTTGGATGAACAGACTTATCGTACTGGACCTTTACGCAATGCTTATTTACTTCTATAGCCATCAAGGCATCTTGACGCTGCTCATCAAGTTGCTCAAGGTGGACCAAACACTCTTCCAATGGTGAAGTGTTTGGTAAGAGCTCTATGTCTAGTTTCAAAGAAGGAATATTGCACTCAACTGACAATACCGACTCAACTCCATGTACAAGTTGATATGGATAAAAACCCGTGGCAGTCTTAACAATGGTTCTATAATCCCACAAAGCAGGATATAACATAATGTGCCAATTATTCTTGCTTTGTGCAATGGTTTGTTGGAGAATGGATTTGAGTGATTTGTTCACTGCTTCTACCTGTCCATTCTCTTGAGGGTAGTAAGAGGAGGAATTCTCTTGTTTATACCCTACATTTGATGCCAACTCTTCCATCATACGATTATGAAAGTGCGAGCCATGGTCAGTTACAATCTCTTTCGGAATACCGAACTGAGTAATAATCTAGTTGAATATGAAGTGCGCGGTTGTCTCATTGTCAGATTTAACTGTAGCCATAGCCTCAGACCATTTCATGAAGTAGTCAACAGCCACTATGATATGATGATGCCCCCCAGCTGAAGCTGGGTTGCAATCCATAAAATCTAGCCCCCACTTAGTGAAGGGACCGACGGTGATGATGGGATGTAATGGGGTAGGTTTTGAGCACATATTACATGGAAAAACTGGTAAGGGTGGCACCTCTTGACCGGATCTACACAATCCTTAAAGATTGATGGCCAGAAACAACCCGCTCTTAAGATTTTTTGGGCTATAAGAATCCTAGATAGATGACCACCACACGCCCCTCCATGGCAATCATTCAACACTACCTCATCCTCTTCATGAGTTAAACAATGTCATAAAATGGAATCTACCCCACAGTGGTACAAAGTGTTATCCACTATGAGGTAATTCTTAGACACGTGACGTAATCGTCGTCGTTCATCCTGTGAGAGGTGAGTAGGGACCTTCAATGTTTGTAAATATATAATGATATCCCAAAAACATGGGTCTAAAGTTGAGATTAAGAAGATGTGCTCATCGATAAACATATCTTCACAAACCAACTCCTCGGCCTCGCTTGGGAAATCCAATATAAGCTCCGCAAAAATTAATGATTTCTTCAATTTTGCTGAAACAAACTTGAGGTCGAATTCTTGCAGGATGAAAATCCATTTATTATATTTTCCCCCAATCATCCTTCGAGTCAGGATGAATTGAAATGGATTGACATGGGCTACAACCAAGGTCTGGTGAAGGAGAATATAATGTATCAACCATTGAAATGCATGTACGGTAGCTAAGGAAAGCTTCTCAACATGGGAATAATGGATCTTTGCATCAATAAGATTCCAACTCAGATAGTATATGACATGCTCTTGGAGCTCATCATCCTCTTGAACCAAAACCATACCAATCGTCTCCATGGACGCGACCACATAAGGTAGAAAATCACGGCTATATTCTGGGGGACTAATCATTGGGGCCGATGCTAGGGCTCGCTTGAGTGCATCAAAGGACTCTTGGGCTCGCTCATCCCCCAAAAAGGTGGTGTCCTTCTTTTAAAGACACATGAAGCCTCTAGTCAAATTGTCAAAATTGACAACGAGTATCCATAAGAAGTTTTCCATACCTTGCAAACATTGAAGATGATGAATGTTTTTCGAGGGAGACAACTAAAGTATTGCCTCAACCTTCAAAGGGTCGACTCTTATACACTCTTTAGAAATAGTGAATCCTAATAAGCAACCAGACTTCACACAAAATATGCACTTGTGAGGATTTAACCTGATCAAATAATGATGACACCTTTTGAATACCAATCTCAAATGATAGGAATGACGCATTCTCATATGAGAATGAGCAGCAAGGTCATCCAAAAATACTTTGATAATCGATTTGAGATCATGGAAGATCAAGGTCATAGCCTGCTGAAAAGTAGCATCAACGTTCTTAAGGCCAAAAGGAATTTTTTGATATGCAAAAGTTCCCCAAGGACAAATAAATGCGGTCTTATGTTGGTCGTCGGGTTTAATTTGTATCTGATTGTATCCAGAAAAGGCGTCCATAAAGGAAAAAACTTCGCTACCCGCACACTCATCCAAAATCTAATCAATAAATGGTGTGGGGAAATTGTCCTTAGGAAAGGCACGATTCAAATCATGAAAATTAGTACATATGTGGATCGCTCCTTGCTTCTTATCAATTGGAATGGGGTTTGAAACCCACTCCATCAGGGGAACAAGATAGATAAAATCAGCTTTCAACAGTTTCTCTATCTCTACCTTAATCATGGGTGCTTTCCTAGGATTCACTGCACACAAACGTTGTCAAACAGGCTTAGCATTGGGATAAGTCTTAATCTCGTGTTCAACAATACGTGGGTCGATACCTGGCATTTCGTTGTAAAACCAAACAAATATATCATGAAATTCTTTAAACAACTCGGTGTATTCTTGAATCTCAACATGGGAACATTCTGCCCAAATATAGACATTCTCTATCCTACCAAGATCACGAGAGATATTGATAGGAATCGTTGGAGATATATTTTCCATGTTCCCATCAGCCATCGGACCATGGGACTACCAATTCTCTCACTAAGAACCTCCCTAAAGTCCTCACACTCCAAGCGGTCAAGCTCAGGAAGAAAGTAACATCTATGATGCAACTCTTCCCATGGTGGCTCAACTCCTAACATGGCCTCAATAATCGCTTTGTTTGAAGGAAAAACACTATCAAGGCAGTCATGCGCATGAGAAGACTGTACTACCCATGCAAGCAGCACATATGGGTCCTCCTCCTCTATCCGTGAAGAGGAGGGACTAGGCTCTGCAACACATCCAATATTAGCTTGATAAGCTACCATAGTTGCAGGCAATGGCATGTCCATCATGATGGGCTCACTCGAAGTACTCGGTGTAGGAAGAATCCAAGGATCTTCCATATGACTCGTGCGAAAAAAAACCGATCTCACAGATGTCGAAGCCTCACCAGAACTAGACCCTATCATAAGGATAGGTCCAGGACAACTAAAGCTTCCGATGAGGGATGGATACATGCCCACAACCACACTCTCAGTTGTCGGCTGAGAGTGCTCTACAATCGGGATCAAAGCTCCCAAAGATGAGGTAACTGACGGATTCTTGAATGATTTTTAATCAATCGTAACTATATTCCCATTAAATGGAAAACATACAATGCGAAATAGTGAAGAAGCTATAGCTTGCATACTATACATCCAATTCCTACCCAGCAAGAGATTGTAGTCAAGGGGCGCATCAACCACCTCGACCTCTATCACAATGGTCTTCCCTCCCAAATGAACCTTAAGGAAAGGTGGGATCCCGTGCGGCCTAAACGATCTCCCATCAAACGAAGTTAACATGGTTTCATATTTAGACAACTCAAGAGAACCTAAACCCTTCCAACACGATAAATACATCACAGAAGCAACAACACCTTCGTCAATCACAGTGCGCTTGGCATTCATGTTGAGACATTCTACATGAATAAAAAGAGACACATAGTAAGGCAATCAAGGCTGAAGTCTTGCGGTTTCAAATTTAATCACAGAGGAAGAATTATCATCATTCACACCAAGGGAAGAAAGCAAAGCCTTCCTTTGTGAAGGACAACTCTGAAGTACTTCTAGTGCAGACATCACACAAGGAGTGTGACCCAAATCCTCAACAACAGAATAGTTCTAGGTGGCTCGGGCATTAGGATTGTGCCATGAACACTTAAGGAATCCCTTAGGAATGCGAGGTGAAAATTCAAGTTTATCCACAGGTTTTTCAATATGCAAAGGAGTCCCTGGTGGATTAGGTTCCTTTATTGGGTTGGGTTGTGACTAACCATAGTCCTTCGCATGGGTCACAACTTTTGTAGCACCCACCATGTTAATTCAACCATGACCACTACCCTCCGGCGGATCTTGATCACCACCAAATTGATCATGGGTCCTCGAGTTCATGTTTTGATTGTGAGATAAAGGGTTAGTCAGCACAGCTGGGCCCTGCGCTAAGAATCTTGAGGCTTCATCGATATGAGGGCACAAGTAAGTGAGGTGATCTTCCCTACACAACTTGTAAGGAAATTTAACCTTACATTTAGCTTGCTTGTCCCCCCCAGCATTACGGGTGTTCTTATTATTATTATTGGCATTTTCATTCCTATTCCCACCCTTATGATTGTTCTTACCCTTCTTTTTATTCCTTTCGGGCTGTTGGTTACCCTTCTGGTCTGACGATTGCAGCGAAAAGCACACTCGCCGTTTGGGTGGGTTGAGACGAAGCTGTGGCTTGTCCTAAAGCAGATTGGTTGATTGACAATTGAATGACTTGTTTCACAACTGAATCCACAAGTTTAGCACTCGCACAACCAACAATGCCATCGACATGTGGTCCAGGTTTAAATTTGGGGTCAAAACTAGAACCCATAGCATTAGGAATGATCTCATATAACAAACCGAATTGAGCATAAATCAAATCCAGTTCCTGTGCCCTAAAAATGGCTTGTTCCTCATTTTGCACTGTGGATGTAGAAACATCCTTCGCTATATAAGGCAATAACGACTTAAGGAACCATTTGAGGAGGAATTTCGACGGTATAAAGGCTTTAATCAACCTCTTTCATCTACGCCACTCTTGGATATGGTCCGAGATATGTGTGGATTTATCCTGTCAAAATGTCGACAAGAGTTTTGTACCAACGTCATAATTCACTGGTAGCTGGAAGTGGTTAATAAAAGTCATCGCTAGGTCATCGAACAAAGCGAATGCCCCCCTAGGTATCTCTATATACCATTTTGCGGTAGGCCCTGTAAGGGTGCGTTGAAATAGCCTTAAATGGATCAAATCTTGGTGTAAGGAATTTGTAGAGCACCATATGTGAAAGGTAGTAACATGTTCACTTGGATCCTCTCCTGGTTTGCCCTCGAATTTGGGTATGTCCGAGGGAAGCTTAGTAGGGACAGCCGGCCAAGTCAGGTCATGAGCTACATGATCATTCGTCAATCTCGACATGTCAGGAATATTTAGCGTTGCAAGGAAAGGGAGCCTAGGATGAGTAGGTTGATGGAACACTCCCTGATAGTTTTGATTCACATAGGTCTAATTACCATAACCACCATGGCCTTGGCCATAGTTCCCTCCTCCCGTTTGACCCGTATAGGGTGGCATGGAAGCACCATAGTGTGGTGTACCTTGACTATTCGGAGCTACAAAGCCGTAATTTTGAGAGTAAGTAGGTTGTTGATACCCACACCCATAAGGTGAAGAACCCCGTTCATACTGTGTCCCATAATAAGTTCCATAAGTCATCGCATGAGATGTCCCATGAGACACTCCGTAAGTAGGGATATATGCTCCAAAAGTAGGAATATACATTCCAAAAGTAGGAATATACACTCTAAAAGTAGTAACATGACCTCTATAAGTATGAACATGACCTCCAAAAACAACGGGTGGTACTTGAACTTGAGAAACAACTAGTCGAGTAACAACAGTATGGACCTAACTCGTAGCAACATTTCGGCCCGAAGGACCACGTGAATGAGGTGGAGGCTAAACATTCAAAGAACTAGGGATAGAGGACGAAGGGACCTGTGTAATTATGTACATGTTGTTTCCTATATTCACTCATCTCGAATTTGGTATTCTGATAGGATCACTAGCCCTAGGCCTAGGAGGAATATGTGATGTAGCTTCCACCACCGAGATGGAAGGTGCAATGTGACTTGTGCTCCCAAACCTCTCCGCATGGTAAGGAATGAGAGTGCCCCCAGACATAGTGCTAGGCTCAAACTTCGACTCGACATGAAATTCCAAATCATGTGTGGGAAAACCAGACATACCATAACTACCATAAATACTGCTTATGGGTTCAAAATGAGTCTCATCATCTTCCGGCATTCCATACCAACGATGCGTCAATGGGGGATCAAGACTAGAGTAAGTAGGTCCATTATGAAAAGTACCTATCTCAGAAATTACAAGACCTAACTCAGTCAAATCAGGTGAAGGATCATAGTTAGGAGTAAACTCCCCATCTTCCACTTGAATGGGAGAATGTGGTTCAGGAATACCTTCAACATGGTCTCCCATCGTGTGTGAATCAATGTGTGAAGTAGTCCACCTGGACTGTCTGTCACTCTCTCTCAAAGGAGGAGGAAATGTAGAAGGAAAAAGTCCTGCTAAACAATGAGAATGGAGAGGCGCTGCACCCGAATCCACAATGACTCAAAAAATATAAAAGACTCTCTATCTACGCAAACCCTAGGCAAGCTAACGTGCACAAAGCATACACCAATAAAATCTAAATCCAAACACAAGCAATCAAGGGTAGGATAAATGAGCTCCTGAATGAAGCAAGTATGTCTTGCTTAGGAGAGGCTTGAGACTCCCATACACAACAAGCGGAGGTACGTAACCAATTATTGTGGCCCTCAGCTTCAACGTGTAAAGTGATTGTACTGTCCGACCCCAACCTGGCTCTGACACCTGCAGAATAACCCTTGCAGAGTACCCCCTCGATATCCTAGGTAAGGCCACTAAGGTAACCTCAATATAATCAATGCTCAGAAAGACAGTTGCAGGTGAGATTGACCATATGGGCAGGGTAGTAAAGCCCAAAACTCTTGAAAGAGCTCCCAGATACAAATACAATCTTGGAAATATCTCTGGTGCTACTCAGTTATGACTAGGGGTCATCCCAATCAATAAATGCTCACACTGGATCGTGCTTAACTCCCTTTTGAGAGGAGGATCCTGAGAAACACTGGTTATACCAAGGAATTTCACACACTCACCTGGATAGACACATACATGTTATTGTTTACTGGTCTTAGAGAATTTACTCACAATGAACTATTCCAAGACCCTAAAACCTAATCTTGTTGGTGAACCCTATAAAATAAAATAGTGTAGTTCATTTTAATTAAGAGTTGATTTTAATTGGCTTTATTACTCAAAAGAGGTATATGGCCGTGCAACTAATGGCGTTATGACACAACATGAAGAAAAATGCACACCTAACAATCAATGCAAATGCATTGTGTCCATGAAAAATAGGGTATGCTACTATGTGAAATGCACAATTTTATTCGAATGATAGATGCAAACTTTCTTATATGAAACCTTGACTAATACTCCAAAGCAAATCTAGTGCAAGTACTATGCAAAATGCAAGATGCAATGCATAATGATAATCAAATATTTTTGGATTTTTTGAAATAAAAATGAGATACTAAAGAAAAAGAATGGTTCTACAATCCCCAAACTCTACAAGCACACTCAAGCATCACTCAAGAAAGGTACTAAGGTAAAAGAAATCTAATGCACTAATCCCAAAACAAAAAATCAAAAAATGCAATGACAAGAACATTCTTCAAAAAAGAAATTTTACCCTAAAAAAAATGTCTCTGGTCAGAAATAGAGGTGTATACAGACTCTGGAAGTATCAAAGGAGACTCAGAAATCATCCAAATTCACTTAGCAACAATCAATCTTCCTCTAGAAGGAAAAAATAAGGGCATACGTGACTGTTCGCAGTAAACCCGCATGTGTATGCGGAAATAGCAGTGAATACCACGTATATACGCGACTGTGAGTTAAAAAATCGCATACAGGAAGAAAGGTGCATAAAAATAAAGGAAAATAGACAAGCTAAGACAAAATTCACACCAATCAGACACTACCAGGAAAAGATGCCCATAGACCCGACATAGAAACAAGAGAAAAAAGAGCAATTCAAAGTCATTGAATGCTGATAGAAAATCCCCAAAGGACAACTACTAGGAACTCCCCAGCGGAGTTTCCAATTCTGTTATGGAGAGAAATTCCTATGGGTTGGGGTACCACAACAGACAGCTTGAGTCCAGAAATAAATCCTTTCCAATATGCAATAGAAATCAAATATCTAACACTAAAGGATCAGACTTCGTACCTTATTCCGGACAGTTGAAGTAGATCCCCGTTGAGCTTTCCAACTTCAGCTTGAATTGATTAATCACTTCCACAACAACAAGTAAACAATACAAGCATACTATATATATTGGTGTTAGATCTATTCTAGCATATATAATCAACAATGTATAAGCATTTGAAATCATCCATGGA
>LPNX010764382.1:185545-197761 GCA_001517045.1 Pseudotsuga menziesii
GGAATGGTGATGGAGGAGAGGGAGTGTGGGTGGTTTGAGAGGCAAAGATCTCAAAGCATCCACATGTAGGATAACAATAGGCAATGCAAGAGAGTGACCCCCCACCCTTCTTTTATAGCTTTTCCAAGGGGTTTTAGGGTTTTAATCCCTTGGTCAGAACTTTAGCCCCTTTTTGGTATTTTTTCCCCTTCCACCCTAAATTTAACCCCTTTTAGGGTTTTAGCCCCTTTTTGAGGGCTTTAGCTCCTAGGGGGCTATTTTGAGCTCCTTTTTGGGGTTTTTAGCCCTTTTTCTTCATCCTTAGGCTATTTTGGAGGTGTAGGGGTCTAATGGAAGGTATAATGGAGTGATATGAGAGTTGTGAGATGGTGTCCTTGGGTGGTGTAGGACATTGAGAGCTATGTGGGTGATTTTTGGGTTAATAGATTTCCCCCTGATGTGTAAGGGTAGGAGCTCAATGTATGGCCGATGGACATCATAGGATTTGATGTGTAGAGGTGGTGCTTTTGGGGCTAGGGCATGGTGGTTTTTGGTTTTTGTATTAATATCAATGGATGAGATACAATAAATGTGTGACACATATATGGATGAGGCGGGCATCCCCATGCTCATGACAATGCCGAAAGAATAATTTGATCTATGCTCTAAAATACAAGAGCTGATCATATACAACTGATGTCACAATAATGGTTGCCTCCATGTGAGGCTGAATACAATACTAATCTGGTATATTGGACCCATGGCATTCTCATGGAATGCTATATCTTCATGATTGATGGTCTGCTGGATCTGGAATGGTACATAGCTATATGGACTTGCTGATTGAGAGTCAGAGTCTCTGTGGTACAAGTATGCTTTCATCAATCATAAAGGTATATCGAGGCACTACTGGGGCTTATAAACACTATCTCCAACACAACCTAAAAATCACAAGGGAAATAACCTATTTAGGTCCCTCGAGTAGACTCACCAATGTGCTAGAGTCAGGTGAAATTCGGGGTATTTGACCAAATACTGTGCATAAAAAACCCTGTACGAATCTTAGCAGTGTGATGATGGAGTTGAAGTCGAGCACATGAGAAACAACCATCCTGAGAGGCACTAAGGACTCCTCTCAAGTGGTCCAAGGAACTCATCAACAAGGTTAATGAAACCAAGGTACAGGTGCCTCTGGGTCTATCCTCTGGAATATGTGTGTTGGCGTCGACAGAGGGAGACCTACCCCTCGTCAAGGAAATGATGTTTCCTTGACCAGGAGTGCGAGGGAGATAGCTGAAAGGTGTGAAGCAATATGCGGACTGACTCACTAAATTGGGGGGGGAGGGGAGGGAAGGGAAAGAACTGAACAGGGGTGGGGGGGAGTGGGAGACTCAAAATTCCTTTGTTTAGAGTATGATGGTAGGGTGGACCAGGAAGCAAATGAAATTGACTCAAGGGAATGGGATCATAGCTGTAATACCGGGAATGTTGATGTAGATGGGAAATACTTGGAGGAGGTGGACACTTTTGATACTAATGGGATCCAAGGAAGACACATTGCAGAGTAATCTGAACAAAGGTGACCTAATGTGGGTATGCTGCCAAATTGTTTTATGTGGGGTGGTGTCTAGGGACATCGTTGTGGTACAATATTGTGGATTTTTGGCGAGCCTGAGAAGGTAAATGCTCGATGGTGCTTTCACTTTTAGAGAGTCTGAAAGCATGAAGAAGACTCCAGTGGGGGCTCTTTTTCATTGGTAGTATCATGTGCCTGAAAAAGGATCAAAGTATACATAGGAGAGCTTGCCCATCCTGTAGGGGATGAGAGACTTCTTTACCGTTGGTAGTCCAATCAGGCCGAAAAAGGTTAAACCTATATTGAATGGATGATCATTCATATAATTTTACGAGCATGAACGAAACAAAGTTTGCTTGGAAATATTTTCTTGTTGAGATGGCTGGAAAAGAGCTTAATGACAACCTGCGGTGGGCTTTTTCATAAAGTGTGGCCCCTCTTTCCAAGAAAGCATAAAAGTATGCAGAGGGGTACGTTCTTGGCTTGAGTGTGCCAAGGAGGTCCTTTTCAATTGATGGTCTACATGGTCTGCAAAAGGAGGTAAACGAAACGATGTAGAAGCCCTTTCCTATATTTTAGCAAGCGTGAAAGGAAGCAGCTGCGCTCGGCTATCTTTTCATTGTTTTAAGGAGTTAGGAAAGAGCTTAAACAAAAATCCTATGTGGTCAATTGATTGTGGTGGCACGAGTGGTGCCCCATGTCGGGATGGTGGACAGAGGTCCAAAGGTCATCCACGTAGTATGGATGGAGTAGAAGGCTCTCAAACATACCAATACATGCATGGGATAGAACCCGACAGAGGCTCACGATTCGGTGCAGGAGAGGCATGCAAACTGAAGTGGCTCTTGGACAGAGGTCAAGAGAGCATGTGTGTGTGTTGCGGTGGACAAACTTGAATACATGCAATGTGAGTCCAAGTCCATGGACACTTATATGCCAAATACATGCAAGAAAAATAAAGGGTTTTTTGGACGATGGTCTAGATGTCTGCGAAAGGTGCGATGAAAGACAATTATAAATGCAAAAAATAAAAGTAAAATTATAGTCCTTAATGGGCGTGGCCCAAAAACTCACATGAGTTGCGGTCGAGAAGTTTGATACAAGTACAGGTCCATAGACACTCGCATCGTCATGTCATGGCTTGTAAATCGAGGTGACTGGTGGGAGATGGTACTAAAATTGACTTATTAAACATGAGATGATGGTCTCATAAATGGAAATTTGAGCCTGGAGGTGTGAGAGGTGTCTCGAACTGGTTTCGAGTGAATTTGGATTAGCAGTTGATGGTGGTGCCCCTAATTTGTGCTGAAAAACGTTGAAAAACAAGAAAGGGAAAAAACTACGCTATAAGGGACTCATAGTGGTTATATCAGAAATGGACTCTCTTGAGGTGGAGCCTGTTGTGTAGCTTCTTCAAGAGTTGCCCATTTGAGTTAGTGAAGAGATATGCCCCCTTACCGAGATGAAGGTCATTGGCAAGGCGGGATGACAGAATCTATTCTTTTATGGGAAGAATCGATTCCACACTATGGTTTAAAGGGAATGGGGTAAAACCGAAGGCGGTGTTACATATATATTCATCATCACATAAGTGGTGTAGGGATAGATCAGGTGGATATTCCACAACCGACAAGATGGAAGGGCGACTAGTGCTAGAGATCATGTACATAGTATTGGTTGTGGTTTTGGTGGCCTTGCCCCCAGTCTCTGTTGGAGAAAGAGAGGTAGGATTGGAGATAGGAGGAGTCTTTGATGGACCTGGAGGTAGGTGCAATGTCATCTCAATTGGTTATACATGAGTCAACACATCCTAGGGCCTTAGAGGTAAGGTAGGTGGTTCAAGGTACCACACAGGATCTCCCAGTGTGAAATCCTATAAATTGCGTGTTGCCAAGACAGACTTACTCATGATATCGGATGGTAGGAAAAGGAAAGGGAAAAGGAAAAGGAAAAGGAAAAGGAAAAGGATCATGTTAATCAGGAATGAACCCCAATGTTTCCCTGGTAACTAAGGTTGAGGTTGCAACTGAGGTTGCAGCTGTGGCTGGGGAAACAATGGAAGAGACAAGTCTGATGGACCGTCGTTGGCAGTGGAGAAAAGCAGGTCAGTTGAACTGGACATCATGTAAATGGACATGGTGTCTGAAGAAGGAGGTGGTGGGTGAACTTCTTCGATCAAGATGATCTCAGACTCAAGGGAATGTTGTAGAGGTCAGCGAGAGCCATTAGAAATTTGGACAAGTCTTGGCAATGGTGGGAGTAATGTCCATACAAGACGGAAAGGGCGCAAGCATGGTTTGTACTCAATGCCTTGTTCTTGACTACTAGCGCGGTTGGGAGTTCAACCACGAGGATGTTTTCATTTGTATCCATGGCATCTAGATGCACAAAGATCATTGGGATTTCAGGGCAGTTCTGAGTTGGATGGCCCTGTTTCTCACAGACGCTGCAAGGTGGGACTTGTTGTGGCTCTGTAGTGGTTTTGGTATTCTTACCCTTTTGGGTTGGGGTTGTGCTAGTGTAGGTGCAATGGTTGGCTTCTGTGGACTAGGTTGAGGGCGAGACTCAACCACAATAGGTTGCACCGAGGTTAAAACAACCTGGGGCATTGCTGGTTGAGCTGGTGGATCAAGATACCACACCGGGATCCCCAACATAAAGTTGGGTAGGATTAAGGTGGCCATGACCAGCTTGCTCATGACACCAGGTGGGGGAAAGAGGAAGGGAATTGTATGGACTGGAGATGAGCCCAGATAACTCCCTACTGGTTGCATGTGGGGGTGAGGTTGTATTTGTGGCTGCGCGTAGTGCTGCGGCTATAGATGATGTTGCGGCTGCTGTTGGTGTTGCGGCTGCGGACAATGTTGTGGTTGTGGTTGGGGTTGCGGCTGGGGTTGTTGTTTGGGTGCAGCGGTGCTTGACAAGACCATGCACAAGTCCGCAGTTTTCTTTTGTGTTAGTTGGGGTGACACCAACAGGAAAGGATCCATCATGGTGGGATTGGTAAACAACCCAGGGCCCACATTTAATGGTGGGGAGGCTAGTTTGTTTTCAACCATAGTGTTGGTTGTAGAGATGACATTAGCATGTGTGGTTGCCACTTGTTGCTCAATGGTGGTGATGGTAGGGATAACATTGGTAGGCATTGTTAAACCTTGCGGATCATGGTAAGTGAGCTGGTCAACCATCACAATCTTCCCTTCATGGGGGAACATCATGAGGTATAAGATAGTTTATGAAACTGTTCGAATGGCATACATGTAACTACTCCTGTGGAGGAGGTTGTAGTTGAGTTGAGCATTGACGACTTCGATGTCAATCATGACTATCTTCCTGGATAACGTGATGGGGACATGAGGGAGGATTTCTTGGGATTTAGTGGGATGTCCATCATAAGCCCACAAAGTCATGGAGGATGGTTGTAGAATTGGTGATCCAATCTTTTGCCAAACCAAGGTAGACATGACGCACATGGTTTCCCCCTCATACACTATGCATCGGTGCAAAACCAAATTCTTGATGGACACCGAGATTTGAAAGGTGATAATGGAGGGCATGCATGGTTCCGCGTTCTCTATGTCGAATGTGATCAATTTGGAGTCGGAGGGGTCTACCACCCCTAGGGTGGCTAGTAAGGATTTCTGCTGCATTGGGCATGTTTTAAGTACCTCAAGAGCAGACATGGTGGTTGGAATTTGGTCCAAATCATCCATAATGCTATAGCTAACTGCAACTCTAGTTGTGGAATTATTGGCAACTCTGCATATGGTGGGGCGCAGGAATGGGAGTAACTAAAGCGGTAGGTTGACTGTCTTAGATGTGGATGCTACTGATGAGTCAATAGGTTCAATAGTGGTACCGTACTAATTCCTTCTAGTTTTCAAGTTGACCTCTTCAGTCGTCATGGCTAGTAGGTGATGAACATGTGTTTCGACCATGGGGGGTGCCCTCGGAGCATTGGGATGGGTTTGGGGAGGGGGTGCAATTTCCACCAATCCTTGGACTAGCAGTGGGTTTTGAAGCACCCTGGGGGGAGGTCCTTGTGGTTCTTGGTTGGGTTGGGCTTGATTGGCAGCATTGGTGGCCTATTGGGCCTCATTTTGAATGGCCTACTTAGCACGATCCATGAGGGGATGCTCAAACATGTAATGTCCATAGACATCATAGAGTGTACATGGTTGGTTTTTGTGTAATGGGGCATTACGTCTTGGTGGATTTTGTCATGAGGGGTTTTGGGCTGGCCGGTTTGCCGCAACATTGTTGGCAGGGTTCGGTTGTTGACCGCCTCCCTGTGGTTGGTTATTTCCTTGGTTGTGGGGTTGGTTGCTTCTAGCTTTCCCTTGTTGATTGTTGGGGCAAGCTGGTTGGGATGGTTTTGTTGTGCGGACACTTGTCCCAATGGAGCAGGTGGAGCAGGGGCAGGGGATTGCACTAGTTGCACTGGTGGTGCATAGTAGATTTGTGGGGGTGGTGGTGCCACAAATGTGGGAATTTACCCCACATACTACTGTGTTGGCCAATCCATGGCCTAAGCCTGCTGTGGTGGCATAGGTTGTCCATAAGAAGTTGTTGCTCCAGACTGGGACATCATTCTAGCATAGTCCGAGGCTTGGTTCTGGTAAGCAACACTAGTAGTGTTGCTTGGTTGTGGTGTAATAGCAGGTGGTGTCGGTCAAGGCTATGGTTTTTGGGAGACTGAACCTATGATGTCGTCTGCAATGTGGGATGCCCTCGGTGCGTCGCAGTAGGAGGTACTTGGACGGGGAGTGTCTGGAATGATGGCATATAGGTATCCAGACTGGGCATAGATGAGGTCAAATTGTTGGGCCTTCAATATGGCCTCTTATTTAGATTGGGGGCTTTCAGATGCGACGTCATTTGCGATGGGTGGGAACAAAGTCTTAAGGAACCAATCCAAGAAGATCCTGTCATTTAGTTGGATTTTTCATAGACTACGGTGTCGCCACCACTCATGGATATGGTCACTTATGTGAGTGGCAGTGCTTTGATAGTAGGATAGCATGATCTCCACCCCCTCATCATATCTGACAGGGAGTTGGAAATACTATAAGAACACGAAGGCTAGGGAGTTGAAGTCCGGGTACTTGGCTTGTGGCAGCTCAATGTACCATTTGGCCGCGACACCTGTAAGGGTGCATTAGAATAGCATTAGCCTGATGGAGTCATCTACGATGCTATTGGATGAGCACCATAGATGGAATGTCATTATGTGGTTTTGGGGGCATTCCCTGACTTTTCCTTCAAACTTGGGGATGTCTGATGCTAGCTTAGTTGGCATCGGTGGCCAAAACGCTTGGTGGCAGATGGGGTCATTTGTTAATCTAGCCAAATCAAGAAAGTTCAGATGAGCCATGAAGGGTAGGTTTGACCCCAAGTTGATGTGGGATGGGGCTGCGATGGTGGAGGGGTTTGCAGGTGCATAGTGAATCTGCACAGCTGGGGGTGCTTGCGATGGCACCATTGCGGATGGGCCAATGTCCCCAAGTGTTGTGGGTGGGATGGTATGCATGGCGGGGATATTTCCCCCATGTAGGACAGTAGGGGCAATGTAGGTGGATGGTCCACTACCCCGCTGTGTGGCATGAGGGGCAGTTTGTGTAGAAGGGCCATTACCTCCGTGTGTTGTAAGTGGGCCAGGTTGGCTGGTCACTATAGGTGGTGAAAACTAGATAATGACAGTCTGCATGACTATGCTTGGGCCACTTTCTAGGTTGTGGGTAACTAGTTGTGATGTAGACATGGGTCCACTTGCTAAGGTTAGGTAAAAAAATGGATCCGAATTTGTATTAGCCATGGGGCTAGATGGTGCAGTGTGGAGGTTTGGTTCAGAATAATATGGGTATGAATCAGAATCAGAGGCTGTGTGGCCCTTTGATGGTGTAGGATATCATTGAGAACATCTTTGACGGTGCTGATTGAGTGTTCCGAATGGTGGTGGTTTTCCTCTAAGGCGTGAGGAAGAGCATGGAGGATCAATTGTGCCTGATTTTATGTGTGAAACTAGTGGTAATGATATTTGGACCCCTGTTTCAGTGGCTTTCTATTGGCTGCAAGTGGTCACTCGGACACCAAGACTACTGGAAGACAGTGCTTTGCTTGTTCCTCACGGGTGTTTCTACTCAATCGGAAGGGGTCGTTGCCTATTTCGCTTGGCAATTCCTCTCAGTGGGTAGCTACTTTGGGGTTCTTGTGGTACTCCTCACAATGAGTTTCTAGGTAGAGCCCAAGTACTTCCCATAGTTGAAGCAATCAAGGACTTATGTCCTCAAAGACTGCATAGTTGTTTGAACTTAGTGTAAATTAGTAAATTTTAAGGCTTACTCAGCATCATGAACTGAGTTGGGTTAATTAGTTGGTATGGTGTATTTTTTTTCTTGTTTTTTCTGGTATTTGGTTGCTGCAATATGGTTTATGAATTCATCATGGTAGAGTTCATGTCATTGTGGTTGTGTATGCAAGCATAAATAAACAGAAATTGTGAACAAGTACAATGATTAACCCTGAACATTTGCTGGCCTAACTAAATGTCTACCTCACAGTGATATTCCTCTTCAACCAAGAGAAGGTGCTGGGCTCTCAACACAATGGGACTAAGCCCATCCATAGATCCCCAGGTCACCTCCCTGATGCTAGGTTGGTCAACAGGGAGGACGCTTAGCACCGTGATAATATCTCCTTCTCTACCCCCTCCACCTTTTAGGTCACCTGGTTTTAATGGTTTTGGAACAATATCATGGAGTGCCTAGATATATATGAGCTTTCCCTTCGTCATATCCCAGAATACCCTGAAGGGTGATGATTGGGTAGAGGAGCAAGGGGAAGCAATATCATTGATTTTAAGTTGATTTTAGTTAGACTAGGTTCATTTTATTAAGCCATAATTATTTACTTAACATTTACACATTGTTCATGAAATTAAATGCAGAAAATGAAAACAGAAAATGAAATTAACTTGTTGTGGTGGCTAGAAGCAGATGGGCCACACTAACAGTCCTCTGAAACTGAAATTTACAGTCTATTAAATTCAAATTAAAGTTCTGTTTGACAGGCCATACATTTCTGACCAAATATGGCGAGGGGGCCACGATATTTTTTCAGAAATGAGCGAGGGGGTCGCACAAAATGCAGAAATAGCTGCAACCTGAGTTTCTGGGATGAATTCACACTTATCGAAGGATTAAGTGTGCCTTAAGCACACTTGTTTGCCCATTAAGTGCACTCCAGTCTCACCTTTTCCCCCGATAAGAGCGCCCTGCTCCGGATTGGGGTTTTTTGGTGAGACAGAGTCAGATCTGGCCGACAGTAAATGTTTAGTGTGGTCGATCCGACTCGGTTTTTCCTAGTAGAGGCTTTGGCAGTACCTAAAACAAGAAATAAACTAAATCTAAGATAGATTTAACAAGAAATTTTTGAAAACTAGGGTAAAATTGAAAAAACTTGAAAAATTAATTTTTTGGCCCAGGGATCTTGTGGGATCGACATGGTATGGTCACCAGTTCTGTAGCAAGGATTTATCCTTGCTACAAGGGTAGGAATGGCTCCCTTCTGTCTATAGGATAGAAGGGTAGGTTCTTGCTAATGCTAAATGCAGAAAAATGAAATGGAAATGTAAAATAGGAGTAGAAAATAAAATAGAGCGTAAATAACAATAAACTAAACTAAGGCTAAGCTAATGACAGAAAGAAATAGAAGCAATGATGATGAAACCCTCTCCAAACATGGGTTAGGGTTCCACCTTCAAAAACTGCAAAATAAACCTAAGCTACAATGGAAAAACCTGCAAACAATGTTAAGCAAAACCTACAAATAAAAACAATGGTTAGAAATCAAAGCAAACTAAATAACTAAGAAGCAAAACATGAAAGCACAAGTATACCTTCTCTAGTGGGAATGGGCCACCATGCCCTAGCTTGTGGAAGGCTCTCTCTCTTAGTTGGAGAGCAATGGCTCAAATGGGAATGGAGATGGAGGAGAGGGAGTGTGGGTGGTTTGAGAGGCAAAGGTCTCAAAGCATCCACGGGCAGTGTAACAATGGGCAATGGGAGAAGTGTTTTGAGAGTGACCCCCCACCCTCCTTTTATAGATTTTCCAAGGGGTTATAGGGTTTTAAAACCTTGGTCAGGAATTTAGCCCCTTTTAGGGTTTTAGCCACTTTTTGAGGGCTGTAGCTCCTAAGGGGCTATTTTGAGCTCCTTTTTGGGGTTTTTAGCCCTTTTTCTTCATCCTTAGGCTACTTTGGAGGTGTGGGGGTCTAATGGAAGGTCTAATGGAGTGATATGAGAGTTGTGAGATGGTGTACTTGGGTGGTGTAGGCCATTGAGAGCTATGTGGGTGATTTTTGGGTTAACAATTATCATTATGGGATGTTTTCATTTCAATTATGCATGTGCTTGAAGCATGTTAGTGGTGTTGATGGGACGTTATCATCATATCGTACAAATTCAACCTCTTTTGCAACCGACATACATTAACACAGAACCCAATCAATCAATTTATTCTGAAGATATTACTCTCAAACTAAGAATGATTTCCAGCGAAGTCAAAATGATTATGAAAATCCAAAACACTAAGTTCCAGCTTGCCAAAATGAGTGTACAATCCTGAATGCAAGTACTAATGATTAACAAGATTTAAAATGGCACTTTGAACTAGTGAAAGGTACCATCAAAACAAAATTATTTCCAACCAATCATTTAGCATTATGAAAGTCCTATATTTCACTTCTTAGCTTGTTAAGACAAAGGTACAATATTTTTAAGTAAACATCAGTGATAACCAATTTTATAAGTGCCAAGTTTCCAAGACAATGGGACTCCTAAACCAAATCAAATTTCCAGTCAAGTAAAATGTCTTATGACAGTCCAAGATGTAATTTACAGTCAAGTAAAATGTCTTATGACAGTCCAAGATGTAATTTCTATTCAAGTAAAATGTCTTATGACAATCCAAGATGTAATTTCCAATCAGGTCGAAATAATAAGAAGTATATTCACTTGGATTTTGATGGCACAATGAATTGCAAGAAATTCAAGGCCTTTTATAGTATTTTTCCAAGTTATGGATGTGTATATACCACTGTCCATTTTGTTTAAGTATGGCTGGGAATGATTGTTTATATACAGTCCCTTTAGGGTGTCTTTGTGCCACTTTAAATTAGGTAATGGACAAATTTGAGGTGAGGCATTAGAGAGTGGTTAAGATTGGAAGGAAAGGAAGTGACCCTAGGCTATGATAGGTGGGTAAGAAGGATATTAGGGATGCCATAAATGGGATATTATAGTAAATAAGTTAGGGTAGCTTAGGATGAGTTAGTGGTGTTCTAGAGCTATCCAAAATGGATATTATAGTCATACATATAGGGAGATCCGTGGGGGTCTAAGTAGTGTGGAAATGTAAGGAATAAGCCTTGATTTAGAGAGACAAAAATGTAGGAGTCTAGGGAAATGGTTTTATCAATGGTTAGGCTAGAATATAATGGCTTACGTGTGTCTTATAGCTTCCTAATAGGTAGTATTACAGTCTAGTTTGATAGACAGTTCTAGGGTTACTAAAGTTTAGAAAATGGAGTAGAAGGCTTATTGATATGGAAAAGGAAAGTCCAAAACACATGTAAGATGAAGATGTGATATGTTTTACTTATTTCACTATGTTTTATAAAAGGAGAGCTCATGAAGCTTTGACCCTGGCTTATGTGAAGTAATCCATGCTTAATCTTTGAAGTTTTTCATTTGATTAGTCTATAAAGAATATGTGATATATGACTAAAATCCTATGAATGATCATATACAAACAAAAAGGTACTTTAGAAGAGGCCACAAGAGATGGTTAGGTAGGGTTGGTGTTAGGGTCTCCCTCCTAGGTTTAGGGTTTCATCCTTGATTCTAAACCCTAGGTTATGCATGCTAACCCCAAAACACTATTTGGGTCAGGGTTTTTCATTGATTATAAATCCTAGGTTATAAATGATAACCTTGAAACTTCACTTATGGTTAGGGTTTCCTCGTTGATTCTAAACCCCAAGCTATGCATGCTAACCCTTAAACCGTTAAAATTGCAACTAGTACAATAGATCATTAAAATTGCAAGTGCTCAATATGATTCTCAACTCATCAATACTATGAAATTTCTAGTCAATTAAATGGTAAGAGTAGATCATTCCAATATCAATTTCTAGGTTGCAAAATGAGACAATAATTACCATGTAAATACCAAAGGAAAACAAGTGCTTTCTATTGCAATTTGGACAATGAATAAGACTGTACATTAGTATGTTGGTTCAATATGAGTTAGGGTTCTAGAGGGTTTAGAGTTCAATTATCATTGTTATTGTACACGTTTACGCATTTGTGTATTTTTTTTCTGACTAACCTATAGTGTTAAATTTTTTATGCATTTTATTGTGAACATACAGACTTTATTGCTTCGTCAAGAATAAGTATTGCAAGCGCATGAACTGTAAACTACTATTGTTGATGTAATTGTAACTTCAGAATGTATTCACTTGTATTTCTTATCTATTGTAACCCGATGTTTATTCTCCGATGTACTTGTGTCATGTCATGCCCCGATGTTCCTATCGGGAGGATCTATAATGTAAACAAGTCATGTCAAGTCATTGTGGGTAACCCTCCTATTGTCTA
>LPNX010764382.1:201702-218815 GCA_001517045.1 Pseudotsuga menziesii
ATAGGTATGGATGGGCTGATTGCTTATAGGAAGAGAAAGTTTGCTGCCGAGTTCGAAATGAAGGACTTAGGTATGATGCATTATTTTCTATGCATGGAGGTGTGGCAGAATGCGGATGGAATCTCCCTCAGACAAGGGAAGTATGTAGTAGAGATCCTGAAGAGCTTTGGGATGATGGACTGCAAAGCCATGACCACACCTATGGCATCAAACCTGAAGCTATTGAGTGATGCTTCATCAGAAGCAGTTGATGCTACGATGTATCGTCAGATGATTGGGTCCTTGATGTACCTGACGAACACAAGACCATACATTTGCTTTGTTGTGAATACCTTGATCTAGTTCTTAATAGATTCGAGACATGTTCACTTGATTTCTACAAAGAATATTTTGAGGTACCTGAGGGGTAAAATTAATTATGGGCTCAAGTACGAGGTGAATCAGAAGATTAACCTGGAGGGTTATGTTGATTCAGATTGGGCAAGTAGTGCCATCGATAGGAATAACACTTCAGGGTGTTGCTTCAGTATGGGATCAGGTGTGATCTCTTGGTTTAGCAGGAAGCAATCCTGTGTGGCACTAAGTACAACTGAATTGGAGTATGTCACAGCTTGTTCAGCTAGTTGTGAGGCAGTATGGCTGTGAAAGCTACTATATGATTTATTTGATCTCTAGATGGATGCTACTTGTATACATTGTGACAACCAGAGTTGTGTGAAGTTCCCAGAGAATCCAATGTTCCATGACAAGTCGAAACATATCGATATCAAGTATCACTATATCAGGGATATGGTGCAGAGAGGAGCAGTGAAGCTCCAGTATGTTGCGACAGAGGAACAGATAGTTGATGTATTGACGAAGTCATTGGCTAGGGTGAAGTTTGAGTACTTCAGGGAGAAGCTTGGTGTTCTCTAGATCGAGGTTTCCTCCAAGGGAAAATTATGAGACCCATAGCCATTCTGACATGGTGAGAGGATTGGTTCCTTCCATGGTCAGATGTAAGGGCTGAGCCATTCTGTCATGGTCATAGGATTGGTTCCTTCCATGTTAGATGTGAGTGATAAGCCATTCTGATGTGAATGTAAGATTGGTTCCTACATGATCATAAGTAAGCACTAAATTCCATTCTAGGAATGGAGGCTCCTGGTCAGTTACCAGGTAGCTTAGTCTGGGACTGGGGGCCATTCTAATATGACTATAGGATTGGTTCCTACAAGATCAGATGTGAGTGCACGCCTTTTCAAAAATGCATGTTGGATTGGTTCATCGCATGTGTTGGATGTAAGTGCATATCCCTTTTGACATGAAGAATCGGTTCCTTGCATGGTCAAATATAAGTGATGAGCCTTTCCTGATCCTTAGTTGAACAGATGTAAGGGTTGGGCCTTTCCTGATCATTGGTTGAACAGATGCAAGTGCTGAGCCTTTCTAACATTGGTTGTCAGATGTAAGTGTAGATCATTTTGGCATGGAGGATTGGTTCCTAGCATGGCCAAGTGTAAGTGCTGGGCCTTTTCGATCATTGGTTGAACAGATGTGAGTACTGGGCCTTTCTGATAGGGTTGTGGGATATGTTACCACATGGTCAGATGTGAGTGCTGGGCGTTGCCTTTCTGATATGATTATAGGATTGGTTTCTACATGATCAGATGTAAGTATTGGACGCGCCATTCTGACTTAAGTGTTAGATATAAGTACTAAAGAAGACCTACATGGTGGCTAGGCCTACATCCAACATGAAAAAGGGCTGGCTCTGTAGAACTTCCTATGATGAGAAGAATCATGAGATAACACCTGTGAATATTTAGTGTTGATGATCCAATAGAGATGATCCAGATCGAGGGATGATCTAGATATAGATATGATGCTCCAGTGATGATGATCCAGATAGAGTGATGATCCAGATCCAATGATGATGATCCAGATCCAGTGATGATGATCAAGATTGAGTGATGATCCAGATCCAGGTGAAGATGACTTGAATATGAATATGAATTGAAGACAAAGATGACTTGAAGATGCAGATGAAGAGATGATCCAGAGAAGAATACCAATGATGAAAATTATGTCAAGAGAATACCTTCCTAGTTAAGAGGGAGTGTTGATGTAATTGTAAATTTGGAATCTATTCACTTGTATTTCTTATCTATTGTAACCCGATGTTTATTTTGGGATGTAATTGTGTCATGTCATTCCCCAATGTTCCTATTGGGAGGATCTATATTGTAAACAAGTCATGTCAAGTCATTGTGGGTAACCCTCCTATTCTCTAAGGGTTAAATTCCCCGCAATTTCGGGGCACTATGGTTATTAGACTCTCCTAGAGAGGTCAGCCCTAGTAGGGTTTTAGTCATGTCGAGAATTAGTATAAATAGAGAGTTGGCCTCTCTATTTATCACACACTCATCCACACTCAGTTGTAGCGCATAACTGAGGAAGAGAAAGACATTGGGGAAAGGAAGAAATAGGTTACTGCTGTCGGGAGATCATCTTACTATTTTTGGGTTTCACTTTAGTGCTGATTCTATCTCTGAGGAAGTTGTGAGGTTTTATCCATTTATGGTTTCCTCGAGGAAAAACACTGTGTTCATTGTCTCTTATGTTTTGATTGCTGTGCTTGTTGTTCTTTCAGTTAAAGATCCTAATGAAATGCTAGCTTAATGTTTAAAATCTAACAACTATTGCATTCAACATAATGCATGCAAATTTGTAATAAAAGGAAAATTAATATAAATAAATACAAAATGATATATTAATATACAAAAATTTACAATCATATACAGTAGTAGTGAAAAAGGGAATATCGTTCCCAATGTCTATACAATGGAAACTCGTGTTGTATACAAAATATGGCAACTCGTGCCCTATAAAAAAATGGTAGCTCTTGCCAAAATGCCACATCATGGCTAGTGTACATAGGATGGTCTCTCAATCCTCCTACCCACCCTCGAAGCTCCCAGGTGCAACTCCAAAATTGAGCTTCAGCTTCTTCGAGCTAGAGGAAGCTTAGCTCTTTTGGATGCTTCGAGCACCTCCCCTTTGTCCTTGAAATGACAACAATCAAATGTCCACTCCTACAGGAAATTATACAAGTATAAAAAACAATTTAAAAATCAAAATTATGTTTTCAAATTTTAAATATCTCACCTAAGACGAGACCGTAAGTGGTGAGAGGGACACCCTCCTCCGTGATCCAAGTCTCTTGGCAATGCCACCCTGGAACATTTAAACAATAAGATAAATCATAAAATTTACTGCCTATGATAATTTTTGTTAATATTGAAATATATTTTTATAAACTAATCAATCTCACTGTGAACACAACAGGCTAGTCCTGGGGGCTTGCAAGTGGAGAAATCGACTGGTCCTCAGGGGTGGCAGGTGGAGTAGTGGACTAGACAAACTACCTTGATTCTAGGGTGGATGGTGTAGCGAAGAATGTCGACACATCGATGATGGCTACAACACTAGGGGGAATGATGGGAGAGGTCATGGACTGGAGTGGGAGAAGTGGTGATGTATGATGATAAATTCCAATTGGATGTAGAATGGAATGGGCCACCTTGGAAGAGGAAACGAGGGTGGTGTGGGAATATCGGGGAGGGGGATGAGGTCTGGGATGGGGTGGAGGGATGGGTGAATGTGGATGTATGGTGTAATGTGGTTAGAGGGGGGAAGGTGGAAACATGGGAAGATGCAAGAGAGGGGTTGGATGGGTGGGGTGGAGGGGAGTGAGAAAAGGCTATGACAAAGAAGGGGGAGTTGGATGGAAGTGTGGTGGTGTATAAGTTGGGTGGGTGGAGTGAGCAGAGGTTATGACAAAGAAGGGGGATATGGATGGAAGTTTGGCGGTGGATGGGAGGCAAGGGATGGACAGAACGGGGTGGGGAGGGATGTAGGGAAAGGGACATCTATGCCAGGGGATACACCTAGCATATATCGTGGGAAAAAGGCAGTCAGTGGAGAGATAGGGACAATGAAGTTCCTATGTACTTTGACCTAAATGCATATTCATGGGCTCATATATTAGTACATAAAAAATATAACTATACAAATCTAAGTCATCAAAACTGAAATTAAGTTTATACTTTATTACAAGATACCTGCTCACGAGGGGATCTGCTGATCCCCAGTGGGGATGGCTTGTCACTCCATCCTATGGACATCTATTCATTTGCACAAAAATATTTAGATTCAATTACTAAATATTAATTACATTGGATGAAAATATTAACTACTAACATTAAATTTAATTACTCAAAGAAAAATACCTGTGTGTATGGTGTCACGATGTCCTCTACAGCTTCCATGGATCCATCTAGGTTGAAGGAACCAACGTCCTCCCACCTGGGTGTTGGAGACTTAGCACTGAATAACTGTACATTAAAAAAATTCAAGTCATCAACATCTGATTCTAAGATAAATTTATTAGAAATTATGAGATTGCATAACGTATAATCAATATTTGAACATTAAATAAAACAATAAATAACTTGGCATAGGTAGCTCTCTATGGAATGCTCATGGGTGGGAACCTAGCATGGATTCCTAAAACCAAAACAATGGTGTGGGACTAGTCTCATCGAGCTAGATGGATCATCCTGCCTACCACCTATAGCTACTCTCCCTATCCCACCACTAGTAGACCATGTAGAAGTGTGTCTCTCAGGGTGGTCCTGCTCGCTCTGCAAGGACATAGCCAAAAATGTGGTATTCCTGAGAAGGTGTCATGTGGCAAGTTTAACAGACTCATGGATCTCATCTAGCTTGATAGATAACCCAAGGGGTTGAGGAAGTGGTCTTGGCTCTTGCCTAGGCCCCAGGAGGTCCTCTGAGTTGGTTCTGTTGGGTGTGAGGTCGATCTTGAATTGAGACAAAACTGACACCCTGGAACTCGGTGATGTCAAAGTAGTTCACATGGAACCCTAACACAAACTCATCCCACAGTTTCCTGAGAAAATACTGTGGGACCTCGAAATTATTACATGGAGGCTTGTCAAAAAGCATGAACCATCTCTTCCCCCATTTTTCTCTCCATGGCTGGTAATTACACCATTCCATGCAAACTTGCTTATTCCTCACATCTAGAGGCTATCCTGTTCTCAAATCTATAAATTTTCTCCATAGTTGGGATTTTGTGATATTAAGGTTTTTTATATCCTCTTTGGATATACTAGTGCTATAATGCTCTCTCATTCAATCCCTATATTCGCTCAAACTAGTTATCTCACTGTGGCCAATGTTGATATATTCTATTATGTTCTGTAGTGATGTGGTGAAGGAAACCCGAGAGGGTTCTCTAGTGTTTTTCAGTTCATCACTCAAAATTCTTAAGTGGTTTAAATCCCCGTGTAATTCATCTTCGGGGTTTTCTTGGTTTAATTCGGGGTTTGGGTCCTCTCATTGGTTTGTTTCATTCCTTTCTTTGGATGGTTCATTGGTATTTTTCATTGTGTTTAGGTAATTTGTGCCTGCAGTATCAAAATTTTCCCATTTTAATTGATTTTCATTTTTTTTAGATTTTGTATTTTATTTGAAAAACAATAAAAAACATTGAATTAAACAAAAAAAATTGCATTCCTACTCTATTTACCTTACTCCAACAAGTTGGACAATTCTGTTGGGCTCCTTGCAAATCGTTTCCATCTCCTTGAGGGGTCGTTAACGCCTCCTTGCACGCTCGCAGGTGGGTAGAAAACAAAAAAAATTGTTCACTATTTTTTTTTTTAACAAGGACGCATGCACGTCCCTATGTGTGATCACGCCAAACACACATGCACGTACACATACGCGTGTGCACATAGGCACGCGAGTGCGTCATTAGGGGTGTGTGCACACTCTTATTGTCCACACTGGAAATCTGGCGTGGAGGTTCTTCACTGCCGAAGTGGGAGCACATGCATGCATCTAGGGGCTACATTCACATTGTTATTTTGACCCGCTTGTGCACTCCCATTGCATCATATTTGGGTAGGAGGTTCTCATGGGTGCCCATATCCACTTTGAAAAAGTCTCCTTGGACGAATTCTTGATAATGCATGATTTCGACTTTACAATGAACAACTTCTTTTATAGTATATCTGCTTCAAAGTTTTATAATCTAGACATATGCACAAAGGAGATCTAATTGAAATAAAAATATTCAATCTTTATTACTTTTGAACCAGTGGATTAACTATAAGACGTTTAAATCACAATTTCCCTTTTTCCATTCAACCAAAAACTTCAAATCACTATATTTTTGGTAGACTCAATACCAAAATTTTTAGCAAAACTGAGAACAACCCAAAAGTATTACAATTCATCTTTGGTATTACTCCCAAAACCTCCACCCATCCAAAGATTGAAGTGATCCTTGTCATTTAACCAAACAATCATGACGTTCCTACATCCTCCTTCAGCTGAAGAGCCATGAAAATAGTCAACAATAGAGAGAGAAGTAGGGACTCACTTGTATTGTAATTTATGAGACATTGACTTATCCTTGCAATAAAAGTATTTAAAAAATGATTACGATTTTAGAGATGCAATGAGAGATATTAGTATTGTAACCTTCAAAGATATACTTGTTTGGAATGTTCCAAATGGAGAAACTTATGAATATGGGAAGCAATGTGAATTCCTTTTCATTTACAACTAAATTCCTAAAACTTGTTTCCAAATGATATCTCCACAAACACATGATCGAACAAATTTACTGAAATGAAACAGAAAACAAAGAGATGATCAAATGAATATCAATATTTTCTACATTAAGAGAAAATACTTGGGCCATACCAACCTTTCTTCATAACATTTCTCCATGTTAGAATTTTATTTTCCAAGAGAAGCAAAAAAACACACTTTAATTTGTGAGATAAGTGCCACTTCCACAACTTATAATTCCACCATTTTTTTTCCATGAGAGATTTGCATTGAAACAATATATGAATAAGCCTCCTTCGTTGTAATATTTCCATTAGATTTTTTCCACACCCAATCTATTTTTTCTTATGTAGAATAAAGTATGATACATGCATTGAAAAGAGTTTGAACATATCTGCCACAAAATTTTTCTCATTAACTTGTAAAACCAATATCTTTATAATTCAGCGAGTACCCTCCGACCACAATGGTCTTCTGAATTTTTTTCAGAGTGCCCATATTCATATATTTAAGATGTTCAATAATTCTTGAAGGAAGCATAAAATATTCTCTATATCCAATGAACAAGTCTACACCAATATGCATAAGTTTCCCATTTCCCACTTTCCAAGTTTCCCATATTCTAATCTATTTTTACAAACCTATTCCAAATTATCAACGATCCACAACATTCCACTTTATCTAATGTGAACCATGACACCATATTTTTCTTCCTCAAGTGTTTGGAATAACAAACTAAACTCCAAATATTGTTTCCAAAGAATTTTTTCCAAAATATTTTTAGGCATAAAGCATAATTAAACCATTGCATATTCTTTATGCTTTGCATCCCTGGTATTTGCGTAATGATAATTGTTCCCACAAAACTAGAGGCATCTTATAATCCTTACCTTGGTGAGCCCATAAAAATTACAAATTTTGAATCTGATAAGGTTAAAATGGATTTTGGAATCATGACCAGGAATACTTCTAGATAGAGATTCCCGTCAACAAAAAGTGAATAAGAGTTAATATTCCACTAAGGAAATATATCTAAAATCCAAATTTCTTACTATTTTTTTATCCTTTTCACCAGCCACATCCAATCTTTGTTCCTATACTTGTTTGGCTTCAAGAAGAAACTGAGATATTTAAATTGTTCCTATTGGTATTCCAATTTAGAGTTCAACCACCAATTGCACTAATCCCATGGACTTTCTAACCAACACCTATACCACACTACCCAATCTGTACCACTTGACACAACCACTATCACTTCTCATCAACTGATCACTTGTCATCAACTGATCACTACTCATTAACTATCACTGCTCATCAACTGACCACTTCTTATCAAGTGATCCACTACATGTGTACCAATAACCTGTATAAACAACCTATGCAAAATAATCTGTACCAATCAAGCTATTACTCACATCATCTGAATCAATGAATATGAGTGTAACAAGCTACATACCAAACTTAGTCCTCCTGGTTCATATCAATACTCATATAACTCATCTAATATGAGTAAAAGAAACAACACATAAGGAAACATGTGATAATCCTCCTCAACTGAAATTGTGTCAAGATTCTTATGTACATGTACCAAAATGTATTTATATGATCTTAGAACTAATCTGTTCCCTGCAATCAACTTCATCAAGTCCTGTAATCAACTTCATCAATTAACCCTCAAATATGGACATACCTCACATAAGAATCTACCTCAACCAAGTAGCATCAACTCACCTGCGTCTTACACATGTACAATCTCAAGGTAAAAAGTAAAAGATCATAGTCATCCATTCTTCACTTAATAATTCTTAGATCAATTATGGAATGTAGGATACAACAAAAACAAATATAACAATAAAATTGAATAAGAAACCCTTACAACATTGTCATGAAAACTTCTTAACTCAATAGATATATTACTTTAGTCTACTTAGTTAATGCTATCAACTTGTGATACAATACAATACAATTACATCTTATAAAATCAATACAAGATTAGAATGTCAAACTCACTATAGTTCTTTCAATATAAGAATAAGAACATTTACACCACTATCAAACATAGTAAAATCCAATTATAAACAAATATTAACTTTATTGTCAGAAGTATAATGGAAGCTTATATCTTGGCCTAAAAACAAAAAAAAGGTAGTTACAATCAAGTCCAATAACAATAATGTAATCAAAGGTCTCAAATCTTAGCTAAATCATATTGTCCAAGAGCATCTTACACTAACTCTAAACAACTTGTTTCCTCAACAAGGTTAATATCAACATCCAAACATTGTTAGTCCACTTACATCATAAGCAACATCCTTGATCAAGACAAACAAAAATATTTTCAAAGTATTTATGCATGTTGACTTTACTTATAGTGGGTTAACTTTGTTCATGAAGATATCAAAGTGACTTAATTCATTATTTAATGAATCTTAAAAGGGGCTTCTACATAAGACCATTTAAATTCAAGTTAGATGCTAGGATATTTACCCTATCTTTATTCCAAAAACTTCTATGCTACTTAAAGAAATGGTAAGGGTTTAAATAAATGCATGAGGGTTTTATGGGATTCATTTCCAAGTCATGGGATTTGAGAGGGATCCTTCATAAACCTTGTGGGATTATGGCCAATATTAAGGACCAAGGGTTTAATGGCATCATTATTTTGACCCAAGTATTCTTCATTCATATGCCAAGGGAAGGCCCAATGTGATCACCAGTGTATGGTATTTAAGGTATGACCAGAGTGATTCAATCATGTGCAAGGGTTATGTACATAAGGACATATTCAATGCTCTTGTAATTAAAGGATTAACAAGAAAGGGATTCTTTGGCTATGATCATCAAGCAAAAGGAAATAATATCAAATGAAATTGTTTCAAAAAATTTAAGGGTTATGACAAATAAGAAATCTTCATCAAACAAGAACATTCAAAGTATTTGTTCACCAACTCTATTGTGGATACATGTGTGCACCTCAATGGTCATCAATCAAGGGCATATTAGGTATACAGTTTTCAATAAATGACCACAAAATGGGTTATTTGTACTTGTCAAGAACATGGACTTCAACATCAAGCTATGACATAAAATTCCAAGAGCCATTAAGTGTGGGTTCAAATCCCAAGGATATTATCATCAACCAAGCTTCAACATGTTAAAGAGTGTAAGGTAAATTGTGTGGGATACAAGTACTAAAATATAAAAACATCCAACAATCAAGTACAAGTAGCATGAATATAATGAACCAAAAGACAACTGAGAGAAAGGGATACAACAATGCACTTACATGGGACTAAGGTACATCTTAGGGAAACGTACCAAATTCAATTGATAACTAGGTATATTTCCATTGTCCCAAGGCCTATAAGGGATTGAATATTGGGAATTGACAAATTCAAAAGGTATCCTTTAACACATACAAAGAGACACCCAAATAGTGACCCTCAGAAGATCCATAAGGGGAACCAAGAAAACCACAAACCCTCACAACGAATTGTTGGAATCAATGACAACTTTAATTAACAATATCCCCCTTTGTCATTGATGAAAAAACCAAGAATCCTCTTAATAAAAAAATCCTCTTTCCAACAACTTCTCTCCTCCTTTGCAATCAATGGAAAATGGAAACTCCTTTGAAAACATTGGTCCCTCTCAAGGCATGCTTCCCGTATCATCAACTTCTCTTCCTTTTTAAATTCATGAAAACATTTTTCTTCTTCTTTGCATTAATTTCCATGAGAAATTAGGAAATATTTCTCCCCTATCACTAGGAAGTACTTCTACTTTGATGAAATTGTATTCTGTCACAAAGATACTACTGGAGCCAACTGCTATAGAATATTGAGAAGAGTATGGTTGTTGATATCAATTATTTAGAACTACTGATAAATAAGGTACATAGGTCCTTTTACATATACTTCATATCACTAATTGATAATATTCAAAATGGTATTGAGGTTTTCCAACAAATTTCCATGATTTTTGTTTTGATCAATGGGGTAATCTACCAAAATTATTCTCCATACTTTGGTAGGTTGATTATTGATCATGACATTTTTTTGAACTTGCTTTCTTCTCCAAACTTTATCTTGTCCCTGCATCCTGCGGTGTTATACAAAATGACAATGATGATAACAATTATAAGATTGAATATGAAACATAGCTTGATTTCTTCCTGTAGTGATTTTGTCATGAGATCTGTAATGGATATATTTATGACCATAGTTATTGCACTTGTGATAGTATCCATTGAATATCATAGGATATCTTTGAGAAAAAGGATTTTTTTGTGATGTAGCTTCTTTGTTTTTGTTCTTCCTTAATTATTGTTGATCACAGGATCTTCTAATAATATATGTATAATTGCTATCCTTTTCTTATTTTTATTTGTAAATTTCACTTTATTCAATGTTCTTTTTGATCTGTGACTGTCTTTAATGAAGAATTTGTATTTTCCATATCTTCCTTCAAAGAGAGGATCTTCAGTTATTTCCTTTGAAAAATTTATTTCATATCTCATAGCCGACCGATTAAATCTTCTTTGTCTTTCTTGGATTCTTCTATTTGTATTTTTATATCGATGTTATTGTCTTCCATCTGTCCTTTTGAGTTTTGATCATCCTCATGATATTTTTGCAGTTGAACTATTAGTACGTAATTCTCGTTTATGATTTTAGAGAGTTTTTTCAATTTCAAAGTTTTTCAAAATCATGTTTCATAATTATATAATCAAGGATCCAATTTCATCTTTTGTATTTCCTCTTAATTTATTTGCTAATGTTTCTTCAATCTCATGATTACATTTGAAACCAATTTCCTTTTTTTCACTTGGATATCTTTTTTCACTAGTGGTACTTTCCTTCTACAATTTCTCAATTAAGGTATTGATATCACTCTCTTTGTCTCTAAGAGTGAAATTCAACTCTTTCTCCATGACTTGAGTATCTTCTAGTTAACCTCTTAGCCTGTCAATTTCTTCTAATTGTTTTTTATTTTCTGAGACTCACTTTTCAATTTCATCCTTTAGAAAGATGGATGTTGCTTCTTTGATTTTGGTATCTTCTTCAACTAGGATATTTGGATCAATGATAGTACTTGTGGCCTTTTCATATTGTTTTTGATACCTTTGTAGGTTTTCCATTAGCATCTCATTATTTATCATTTGTTTTGTCAAATCATCCAAGGCACTGATTATTTTTGCTTCAAGATCTACTACTCCTTCATATTCTACTTCATTTCCATCCTATTGATTATTTAAATTTTTTTCATTTTTAATTTGTAAAGTGTGACTCTTGTTTTCTATCCCTGATAAACATACTTCTTCAAAAAAATTGCAACTAGAGTATTCAACAGACTTACCTTAAAGATTATATGTATCGTGTAATGAACTTTTGATGGACCTATCTTCTACTTCATGTTCTTCAATGGAGTATAGTTGTTCTATATTGAGAGGAAATTCTTGAATTGAGTTGCAATTTCTCATTTTATCCTTTTGTATATTTATATATCTTCAACCATGAAGTTCATAACTTCTTATTCCTTTTCTTTAGTGGAGTAGAGTTGTTCTGCTTTGAGCCTTAGTTCCTTAGCTGAGCTGCACTTTCCTATCTTCTCCTTTTCGAGATATATTAATCCTTCAAGAATGAATTCCATAGCCATTGAATTATTCTTCCTGTCTTACTTTTGAGCTAAATTTTTCACTTTATTTGGAGGAGTATATCTAGTAAGAATTGATTTCCATATACTAATTCCTTCATCCTCAAGATAATCCTGCATTATTGTTTTCCAAATCAAGTAATTTGTCCCACAAAACAATGGTACTCAATTCACTAAGAACCCCATGGTGTTTCAAATATATCATTCAAGTTGATAAGGATTTATATGAAGTCCCTCTTCAATACCAATTGTTGGACACACAGAGCACACTAAGAGGGGGGGATGAATCAATGTGTGTACCTTTTATTACTTTTTACAACTTTAATTATTAGCAAATTATTCAATGTGTAGAGTACATAATTAATACATTATTAACCTTTATATATCACATCATTATCATCATCTCATCATCATCACATAATAAGAAAATAATGGACATGGTACATAATATTTTACATGGAAACTCAAGTTTTGGGGGAAAACCACAAAATCCTTTATAAGAGAGTTTTTATAGAAACAACTAGAAGGACGAAACAATCCCCTTGTTACAAATCTTTAGTTTTCCAGCTTCAACTGGAAGGAGGGTCCAACCCCCTAGTTTATAGGATACAACTTGAATAAACATACAACTCCCTAGTTTTAGAGTTACAATCGGAAAGAGGCTACAACCCCCTTTCCATGCCCCATCATGCCACCTTGATATGAAGAAAATATTGAACTACTAAACTAGTAACCACACTGATCATGTGAACTTGGTAGCCAACACCTATACCACACTATGCAATATGTAACACACTACACAACTACTGTCACTACTCATCAACTTACCACTACACCACACCTATACCAATAACCTATACAAACAACCTGTCCAAACAATTATGTACCAATCAACCTGCTGCTCACATCATCTGACTCAATCAAACTAAGTCTAACCAACTAGATACCAACAACTAATACAACTCATTCAATCTGAGTCAAAATAACTGCTCATAGGGAAACCCGTGTAAATCATGCTCAACTAGACTTATTCCAAGCTTCTTATCTACATGTACCAAACTGTATCAATATAATGTTAGAACTAATGCATTCCTTTTAATAAACTTCATAAATAAAGACTCACATACAGACAAACCTTACACAAGAATATACCTCAACCAAGTAGCATCAAATAACCCCAGTCTTACACATAGAAAAGGTCAAGGTCAATAGTTAAATATCACTATCACCATTCTTTAGTAAATTATAGAGGGTAGGATGCAACAACAAAATATAGAAATAAAATTGAATAAAAAACCCTTATAACATTGTCATGATAACTTGTCAATGCAATCAATGTCTTACTTTAGTCAACTTAGTCAATACTATTAGGCTGCCATACATTCCAGGACACTTACAGCTTATCAAATCAATACAAGATTGGAATCTCAAACTCGATATATTTTTTTCAATGCAAGGATAATACTACTTACACCACTGTCAAACTTAGTCAAATGCAACTCTAAACAACTTTTCAAATCTTGTTAATTGTTACACACAATTCTCATCATAACCCTGTAATGAGAGATAAAACATCAGAAAATGCCTCAATTCCTAAAAATGTGAAGTTAGACCCTATCCAGAATTCACATTTTCATTCTTGTGTCCACCATATTTTTTTACTTTTATGAAATAAGCATTACCCCTTTAAGTAACACCACTTTTTAGTTTACAATGAGCGGTTCCACCACCTAATCCCTTTTTGAAATAAGCAATGCAGTCCTAGTAATGCTTTGTTACCATGTAAAAAGAGCGGTGTTCGAGTGTCAAAAGGAAAAAGAGATTATTCATGAATATTCTCAAAGATTATATTCATGGAACCCTCATCCCTACTCTTGTGGAACACCTAGAATTGATATCCCCCTAGTAGGATCTCCCTTTCACCTCATCCACCATTTTCTCAACCATTCCTATCCTCCCAAGAGCTCTAAGTATTGGTTCACTCCACATGGGATGAGGGGATGAAAGTTATGCTCTAGCACCAAAGTTATGGCCAAATATAGGGTGAGCATAAGGAAGACAATTTGAACCTTGGAGGACAAGACTTTGCATGAGAGGAGAAATATCAACACTTAGACATAATGGTTGTAATGTCTCTCTTTATTTGACTATATAATAAAAAGTTCCTTTTCCATAATTCTTATTGTGTTCCAATCACATGTTTTATTATCAAAATCCTTAGTCTTTGATATAAGATAATGGATTGATTTTGGTAATTTTGATCTTGTGTGCTTTGTGATGTGTTGTTTTAGGTAAACTATGGAGATCTTGCATTCTTGAAGGCTAGAGCATTACACTGTATTGCAGGTGAAAGTCTCATTCCAAACATCTGTTTATCTTAGGGAAAGTAGTATTTACTTTTATCACTCATTTGTTCTAGTTGTGAAGGGATTTCAAGCTAGGGAAACAAATCATGTTCGTAGGAGGTGAGTATTTCCAGTAACAAATTTGGTGACTCAAATGGGGAAGACATTCAAAACTTCTGATATTTCTTGGTTTTCAGTTCTTTCCTTTATTAAAAAATTCAAAATTTTCAATGATTAGATCTACTAGTTTTGTTGTGAGATTTGGTTTCATTTTGACCAAATCTGCTTAGATCTAAACATATCTGGTTCATATGCTTCATTTTCCTGTAATTCTTGTGATTTGATGCCAATAGTCTGACACCTAACTTTCTGTTTTCCTCTTGTTTTTTGTTTTGAAACCTACATGAGCCATCGCACTTTCAATAGGGACAAGAAGTGGTGACACGACGTATACCTAGCGGACAATAGGAGGTGCTACCACTCTGTTTCTGTGGAAAAGAGGCGGTGCCAAAGAATTAACGCTATGTTCATAACCTCTGAGAAGAGGTGCCATGTAGGGTTTTAATCCCTGTGTAATTTCAAAACTTAGCATGTATGTTTTATTTTTCTAATCTATTTCTCATTGTATCACTAGTAATTGTAGTGATTATTTGAACTCTGGAATTTATTCTTCGAACCCCCCTATAGCTCGCAGGAGAATTCACGGGAACTTGTTTTTGCTAGATCTCATATTTCTATCTTCTTTAATAGAAAAATAAAAGATTCATTTCAATTTTTATACATGATTTTTGATGTTTTTTCCTTTTTTTAAAAAATTGTGAAAAAATACATATAAAAGTTATTGTAGAATTTTGCGATTAGTTTATTCTCGCTTTCATTGAAAAATATGAACATTTTTGTATAAAAGTCGTAACAATATTTTCTTTCTTTTCGTTAGAGATATCACTTCTTTTTTCAGTTCAAAAAACAAGATTTTGTTTGTTTCAGTTAGGGACGAACCATATAAGCAAGTTTGTTTTATTTTTTTATGAAATTTATTATATGTTTCAAAGAAATTCAACCTCTCTCTCCCTTTCTTAAGTATGGAATCTACAAAAATTTAAAGTGAAAAGAGTTGCATGATCATGCTACATGGTTAAACTTTTTCTATCCACACCTCATGTAACACCCCGGTTTTGACCCCATTGCATTAGATCTATATGATGTACATATTGTAAATGATCATGGTGTGGAGCTAAAGGCCAAGGCCCCACCATTGATTGGTTATGCCATGTTTTGGGTTGAAATTGTCACCGATGGTATATCGAGGCATGTGGCATACACATTAAGTTTTGTTATCATGTAAATATGCATCTGTAATTAAAAAAAACCCAACTAGCTACGTTTGCGGAAACTAAATTGAGAAGGGGCATGATTTTCACAAGGATAAGGGTGGGGGATGTCAAACCTAGAGCCATGGGAGAAAATACATGTGTCACCACCCTGTTTTGATTTTCCCATCTTTCTTTGTTTTACTCAACCACCAACATTAAGAACTGCTACTGTTAGTTGGGGCAGTTATGGCTGGGAGTGGACTGTGGCAAGACTGTCAGTCCTTTCCCACATGCACACTCCACCAGTGGATTGAAACTCATGTTGGGAAAAAGAATGACTACTATGCATTCTCGCCATTGTTTGTTTATCCACGCACATAGGCGGAGCTGTTCATTATCACGCAGGGACCATTGTCTGTTCATTATTCTCACACATCCATGATTTTCCTGTGAAGGGCCGTTCATGTTTCAGCTGTATGATCTCCTTACAGACTAGTATGGCTGTGTAATTTTTTGTCATTTCGATGTTGAGATTGGGACCGTTGTTCTTCCTATGAGTTATGGTTTTTGCCATTCTCCTCAAGATTCATTGTGTTGCTGTGGTATCCCTTACGTTGTGATTGTTGTGGTCTTCTTCACATTTGGGGTCTGGTGCAAGTTTCCCTCATGCACAGGTTGGGAGACTACATTTTCCTTCCCCAGTGTGGGTTGCGTAAGTTTTCCCTAGCGGCTTCAATTGTGCAGAACGGGCTATCATTTTCCCACATTTGTTGGTAGTGTATGCTGATACATTTTGGGACTGTTGTTTCCCCATGTCGTGAGCTATGTTTGGTGTTACGCTTTGGGGCTGTCGCAGACTGTTTGGAGTCATTTTCCCTTTTTAGGCTGTAATTACTGATTAGTTGGATGCGTGCAATGGTTGGTCTTCGGACTGTGTTGGAAGTAGGGATGGGGGCTTGGTTTTCTTGGTAAAAATGGTGTGTTGGAAACCACACAGATAGAGCTAGAGGGCTGGATTTCTTCTCCACAACCCTTGAATAGCACTGGAAGGGAATGTAGGGCCTAAGGGACTGTGTAGCAGAGAAGGGACTGATTCCTTGTGTTGGGTGTGTGTGGGTGTCTTAGAAGTCAGGCTAGTTCTAGTGTAGGTGTTCC
>LPNX010764382.1:218914-325892 GCA_001517045.1 Pseudotsuga menziesii
GGCCTTTCCCCTGCTCCTTGATGGCCTAATAAACCTGACCAATTTGGCTTGGCTGTCTTGTTGATGGCCTGATAAACCCAACTGTGTCGGCTTGGCTCTGCTTTATGTGTCCTTGGCTATGTGTAAGCCTGCTTGTTCCTTATTCCTTGGGGAATCATGCCCAACTCAGGGGTGGCAGCGTTGCTGAGAGATTAAGGAGCATGCTGGCCTATGGTTGGGTGGAATGTTGCAGCGATGTAGCTAGTTGCGGAATGAGTTCTTCATAAGATAATTAATATTGTCTATTTTACTTCTGCAATCATGTTTTCTCTTAATGAATGTGATGAACATGTTGAATTCTTGTATGAATGTATGATTGCTTCCGCTGTGTATGATAAATGATCATGTATGCATGTCTAGTTCAAAGCATTTTATTTCAGCATTTTAGCATTTTATGAATTCACATGTTCATGGGGCTGGTAGCCCAGATGGTTAACGCCATGGTAGTGTCCTCTTCGCTGATCGGAGGTTGGGGATGCCACACGTCATGCATTCACCTAACCATTAACGATAAAATAAAGTGCTAGACTTAGGTTAAAATTTGTAGCAAGGTGTGGTTGGTTAGAGACGTGTTGTGATGTCTTTAAGCATACAAGATGTCATTTGTTTCCTATACTGCATCCCAGGTATCATGTGGTTCTTCCACATACCACTGGTATATCAAGCGACTTTTCACGTACCCTCAAGGTATATAGGAAGGTACTTCATGTACTTAGTTGTATATTGGAAAGCCCCTTTGAAACGGTTGTACATTAGAAAACACTACTATAGATTGGAGCTCCCATGTACCTTGCATAATATCAGGAGGAACCTTTAGGAATCCTGAGACCATTCGAAAACATCCCTTTGGTCGTCTTATCATCGCAATACACCGAGAACATCATTCAGGAATATTACTACGCACATACCATATATGTAGTCGGGTATTCAAGAATGGGTACGGTCCCAATCCTCCTTTTCGTGGTCTACTGTTAGACCCTGGAGTATATAGCGAGTTGTGATGGTTTGAAAACATAGGGACTTCACTTAGTGAACCTCTCACATAGCACGTGCAATCATGGGATATTAAAGAATACCCTTAATTTTGAGAGATATTGACCCAAACTCTTTTTGTTGAAACCCCCTCCCAATACTTAAAACCTCCTCCTGACCCCTTTTTATAGCTCAATCCTTATAAACCACCCTACCCAGCCCCACCTTAAACCCCTCATCCCCCCAATACCTGTAATATATTGTTTTGATTTTTGATAATTTTAAAACCCACAATATGAACTAACGTGCTAGTATATTGGTCAACAAGTGAAGCCCCCGTGTTTGAAAATACCATGAGGTTCCATACCTTTAATCCACTCTTGTCACATATTTTTCTTGCTTCTTTAGTTTGATTCTATATTATTGTGTGTACTGTTAGAATTTTTTAGAAGAGAGAGATACTTTTGTTGCATTGTTATGGATTTTCCTTCCAGGAATAGTAACCAAGAGACTCCTTCACCAAGCACATTGTTTTTTTCCCTCCATATGGGGATGTTGGTGTTCCTTTCATGGATATGTTAAGACTTCGTAGATTGACTATTAGATTACATGCTTGGTTATTCTACAGTCCAGTTATCGCATGTGCACCAATTTATTTAGATCCTAACCCTTCATCATGGGAGCATCAACATCATGTTGATCCCTCACCTTCTTCACTAGATGTGTCTTCTCCCTTTTCTCCCTCTTCTCCTGTTGAAATTTTTAGTACTAGTAGTTAGGTGGATAAGAAAAAGAAGGAAAGGGATACTAAGAAGAAGAAAACAAACAAAAAACCAAGTCCCAACCAATTACTCCTCGCAGTGCGGAGCGTGTTGATCTGCACACCCATAAACTACATAAGCCCAAATTCCCTTGTAGGATTTGCAAGGGTGATCACCTTCTGAAAGATTGTCATGGTATCATCCTGATTTTAAAAGAATGGTCTAATATTTCTCGACAACTGATGTTATAAGCCTTTGGTCATCATATTGATGATACCCCCTCAAATAGTGACTTTGGTTAAGAGTTGGAAGGGTAAGTCAATAAATCTTTGCTTTCTCTGTAAGGATATCAACTTTATGTTAGAAAACATGACCGTAGAGTAATAAAATATATATAGTTAAATCAATAAATAAGATGCAAAACACATTAAAACATTACAGAGAGGCACAGATATAACGTGGTTCACCCAAACAATGGGCTATGTCCACAAAGAAATTACTATTCCTTTTATTACAGTCCAGAAAGATGAAGGGATACACCATGCAGCAAAACCGCTGCACTTCCTCCTCACGCTCTCACAGTCTCTCTTCCAGTACAATACAATACCATACACAGTCATGTTACAATGCTTTGTTTTATAGGGGAAATACCATGGGAAAATACTATGGTTAACCCAATACCATGGGCTCGTAAAACTATTGGTGAACACACATCCCAAAAAAATTTCTCAGGGGATCCGCCCTCGAACCCCATTTCTTGGGGGTGCTGCCACCGAAACCCATTTTTTGGGGCGCTGCCCTGAACCCCAAGGTAGGGGGAATGAGTGTACATTACACCTAGGGTACAAACACAACTAAATAATATCCTTGGATCTAGAATATTAGGCTCCACAACTAACACTTTACTTACCTGTTTCCTCATATGGATGAAGCTTCTAAGTGGTTGGAAGATATTGCTATTCCTCAGCAACGACTTCCAACAGGTTATTGTAAGTTGTCCCTTGACCTATCATTGGTTGATAAAATGGTCTATCTAGTTCTAACCTCGGTCGATCCTGCTATTACCTTGAAGAGTCAAGATGAATTGATTGATCCATTTCCATCCTTAGTCGATCCCACTCTCTCTTTAGAGAGTAAAGAACAAAAAACTTGTTTTGCTCTTCCCTTAAATAGTGAAGTTAAAGTGGTTGAGTCAATTCCATCTCCACCCGATCCCACTCTTTCATCAGAGATTGTTGATATTCAAGTAGTCACTTGAAAATAGTATTTATCTTCTCCGTCTCTCAGTTGAGAGTGATTTGAAACCTACTGAAGTTTTCTTAGTTAGTTCTGATTGTTCTACACAAGAGTAAATTTTGTCTCTTTTGACTGAACTTTCTCCAAGTAATGAGGTTATTTCATTTGAATGGAGTAACCTAACAAAATCTCATCTTCATTCGAGTGCTACTTTCTATATAGTTTTGCAAGTTACCGCTAGGAGGATGCTTCACACTATTGTTGACAAAGGGGATTCTATTAGTATTCTATCTACAATTGCTTGGAAATATTTAGGCTTTCCTCATCTTGTGTCAGCCACCGATCAGATACTAGATTTTAATCAAATACCTAATGAACCTTTAGTGATCCTTCCTTGTTTACCTATTACATTAGGAAGGAAAACTGTTTGTATTGATGTTATGGTGGTCCAAGGTACTTTAGATTTCAATCTTCTCCTTGAAATCTAAAGTCATGAAGGTTGTAGTGTCCACACTCTTTAGAGTGATGCATTTTCCCCATGATGGGAATATTTTGACCATTGATCAAATTTTGTTTGTTACACCTCACCATCACATGATTCCTAGTGATAAGACTTCCCTGAATGTTCCACATGTTCTCATGGTTCCTTCCCCTTCAAGTTAGTTTCTTTCCATCATAGGTAAAATGGGGGGCATGTATCCAGTCTATGGAAATTATAATGGAATTAAGATGCTAACTCTTTATGTGAAAGGGTGAAACCGACCAACCTCTCTGTATCATGTTGGGAAAGAGATTTCTGTGAGCATAGTTCCCATTCTATGTCAAGCTTGTTAAAAAATGAAACATATATCTATGAGCATAGTTCCCTTTCTATGTCAAGCTCATTAAAAAATGAAACATGTGACTGTGATAATAGTTCCCATTCTGTGTCAAGCTCATTAAAAAATGAAGCAGATATCTGTGACCAAAGTTCTCATTCTATGTCAATCTCATTAAAAAATGAAATGGATGTCCTCAAGCAAAGTTATTCTATATTTCAAGCTTGTGTAAAATTGAAACAGGTCCCCACAAGCATAGTTATTTTTTGTTTCAATCTTGTGTAAAAATGAAACAAGTCACCTTGAGTAATGTTTATTTTTGGTTTCAAGCTCGTTAAAAAATAAAACTAAACTTCAACAAAATTCTCTTTTCATGTCAAGCTCGTTAAAAAATGAAACGAATTCTTCCATTGTGTCAAGACTCAATATTTTGAACTTTAATTTCATGTTCTTGTAAAAGAAGATGAAACGAACGTGAGGGGGCATGTATCCACCCTTGGCATGTTATATTGGTGTTAGGTAACTTGACATTTATATTGGGGGCAAGTACCAACCATTGGAAATCATGTTGGGAAAATACTCGTCAATGGAACTCATTTAGAGAATAGTTTATTTTAGTTTCGATCTTGTTAAACCATGGAACAACCCTTAGAGCATAGTTCTTATTTCGTGTGAAGCACACTAAGAAATGAAGCAGATACTCTAAGTATTCTTTCAATCAATCTTCGAGCTCATTAAAAAAAGTAAGATGGTGTTGAGCTTACTTTTAATTTTTGGTGCTTTGGATAAAACATGAAAAGTGATTTGAGCTTACTTTATCGAATTTTTGTGCTCTGGACTCATACATGAAATTTTTTTCAAGTGCCTTTTATACCTTCGACATGCTCGTCAAAACTAAGTGAAGATTCATCGAGTATACTTTTACTATTTTTTAGACTCGTTAAAATTGGATTATGAAAAAAGAGCCCTAATAGAGTCCTCTTTAATCTCTTTTCGGACTCTTAAAATGTGAAAAGATTGCTGAGTGAACTTTTCTTCTTCACACTTGTAAAAGTAATTGAAGAGTCATATTCCTGGTGATAGTTTAACCCTTTCTTTAGACCAGGGGGCACTACTTATGAAAAAGAAATACTCTATTTGATTTCAACTTGAAGAGTTCTCTTGGGCATTATTTTATAATTTTTGGGCCTTAGAGACTAAAATGTATGAAAAATGGCCCTTTGGAGCATTCCTCTATTTTTGTTTAGACTCTATAAACATGAACGATATTGAGTTAACTTTCAATGGGATTATTTAGAACATGATTTTGGGAATGAAGCCCTCCTTTCTCACATTCGCGAAAAATATGAGAATGGACTTATCTTATGATAAGATGGAAGGGCTGTTTGTTACCCTCTTTGAACCGACAAAAAAGAAAAGAGGCACTCATCACTCATGATGAGGAAATTAAGGGAATGGAACTATATTTCCTTTTCAATAATGGAAGTTGTTACTCACCTTTGAACATGGAAGTTTCCCAATTTCATTCAGGCAATTGGGTATTCAGCTTGCTTTCAAGTTTATCCACTTTCATGAGTCATGTCACTCTGAGTTTTCAAATAATGCATCGTCCACTGTCACATTATGTCTTAGTATCCGGTTGGTCAAGTAAATGATTCCAAGTATTCAATCATGTCTCCCGATGTTCAAAGTGAAGTCATGTTGATATTCTTCATCTGGAGTCAAAATTTTGTGTCAATTACTTTTGACTCATTCCTATGGTTACATCATACTCAAAATTCTAGAACTTTGCTCTGAATTTCATGTTGTCGATGTGGGATTCATCATGGACCTCCTTCAATGAGACTACTCCTATCAACTTCAGCTCATCGGCCAGAAATTAGTCTTAGAAACAAAAAAAAGTTCATTGAAATTGGTATGCATCAATGACATAGTTTCTCTCTTTCGACATAGGTTCACATAATTCACCTTTGATGAAGAGATTTGACCGAGTGTTTGAAATCAAATCATCTATTCACACTCAAGAGATTGTACTAGAATACCTTAGGAATCATTGACATCAATGGTGATCTCCCTCATACTTATTAATGTTTGTCATCATTGACTGGTAATCAAGTGGTTTCTACCATGTTCCAAATCAATACCTTGTAATCACATGGATATAATTGTACTATGTGGAAGATGAGATGAAGACCCTAGGTATCTATTAAGTGCTCATTGATTTCCCTAGGTTGAGATGGAATATTTGTATGATTCCTAGTATGGGTACACATTTGTATGGTCGTGGCTATGCTCAAATTTGCGTCTATATGACATAAATATACATTGTATATTTAGTAGATATGTCCAACTTGATTCTTCTTTGCATAGATCTACATTATATTCTAGTAGCCATGATTATCCACCCTTGGATGGATCTTCTCTGTATCGATCTACAGCCATGATGAGGAGTCGTAGGATATGAGTCAAAGTGTTTATGTATTGTAGAAAATTTGGTTTGATGAATATCTCCGATTAAGCGATTTATTTCCTCGAAGAGATAACTTGTTCTTACAAATATTTCACCTACCCTATTTCTCTATCCTCATGGTTTGGGGCGATTATGTTACACACAATTCCCATCATAACCATGTAATGAGATCCAAAACATCAAAAATTTCCTCAAATCCTCAAAATGTAAAGTTAGACCCTGACCAGGATTCACATTTTCATACTTGTGTCCACCACTAATTTTTCCCTTTATGCAATAACATTACCCCTTTTAGTAATTCCACTTGTTAGTTGACAATGAGTAGTGCCACCTGTTACAGAGAAAACTTCCTATGGCTTGGGGTACCACAATAGACAGAGTAACTGCAGACATAAATCCCTTCCCATATGCAAGATAAATAAAACATATATTAACTAAAGGATTTCGAACCATATCTTATTCCGGATGGTTGATGTAGATCCCCGTTGAGCTTTTCCAATACCGCTTGTATTAGAAATTTTCTCTCTCAATAATCAACAAACAAGACAAGGATGCTATATAATGGTGTTAGACCTAATATAGCATATATAATCAATTAAAATCATCCATGGATTCAATATTCATTTAAATGCACATCATTGGATAGGAAAAAATATTTCTATTAATATAAATCAGAGATTACAAGAATGACAACCTCTGTCGGCACGTCTGCGAACTGGAGAAACTGATTCCTCCACATGGGTCTCCACCACCTCATTCCTCCATCTCTTGATAGAAATCTCAAAAGAAAATCCAACCTTGCGAAGGACACAAAGTTCTCCAAGCAACAAAGGGATGCATATTGAAGTATAATCAAGCTTCGGCAACAATGGACTATAGTTTTCTTACTCTTCAATTCCTCTCCTTTCAATGTATCCAAAGGGTTCCTCATATAGTGCTTCAATGGGGTAATGGAAGGTAAAATCCAAATGATATCAAGGCATATGCAAGGCCAAGAGACAAGTGACTCGGATCCACATCAAGGAAAACTCCAAAAATATTTGGCCTTTTGTAAACATCCCGATGTACGTGGGTTTAAGGGTCATATCTGCATATATACGTGAGAATGGGCTTAAAATTCGCATATGGAAAATAATGCATGTTTTTAGGGATGATATTGGAAACATAAAAGGTATAAAAATGGTCCATGGGGTCCAGAGAGTCTATAGAGGGACAAGGAATGCCATACATATGTGATCTACCATGTGTGGTAAAATCGGTTGTAACAGATGTCCCCTAATATGTGAGATCAGAGGGGTGATATGATGGTCAAAATACATTATAAGTCCATCCCAGAAGTGGAGTGATGAATAAATAGGTGGAAGAACCAGCCATCCAACAATACAGTACAAATATCTCTGCATATGACTGCAAGTACATATAGCAGTCCCAGATACATAAGAGTACAATGGCCATGATAATGCATGATACAAAATATGAGATGTGTGGTCATTGCCACATAAAATATATATAGATCAGAATCTCCATGATAAAGATATACAAAGGATCATGATCTCCATGAAAGATGAATTTATACAATGGATCAAGATCTCCATAATGGCTGAATATATCTGACATACACTGGAATCAAGTCACGAGAGCTAAAATCTCATGAACAGTGGCACGATCAAGGTGGTAGCATATAAAAAATGCAACAAATCTTGAAAGTCTTCTACAAAATCCGCTACGAGTATATGTCCTACTATGTGAATAAAGGTGTCGAGGTCGAGCATAGTAGTCCATCGTCTGATTACAGGTCATTGATGTATACCGTTAACAGATGCGAGATCACCCACCAATAATGAAAATGGGAATCAAGGTACTAGAGTGCAATCTAACAAGTGTGAATAAATGTGTTGAGTTCAAACACTTGAAAGAATCCATCAATCAGAAGACATTGATGTATTCCCAAAACTATCGATGGCGAGAGAACCTACCACTGATGAATGCAAGTCTCAAGGCACTCAAAATGACTCTAGACTCCTATCCCAAAATAAATGATCTGAAGTCAATGGGATGAAATCCACTGGAAGGAGGGAATTAAGGCATCCCCCATCATCCAACATGAGGTACTCAAAAAAGTTGTATAATGTGGAAGGAGTCAATCATAATGTGCACAAACCAGTACCAGTGCTGGGAATGGTCGACATGCAAAGTCAAGAGAACTCAGGAATGGCCGACTCAAGCTTCAAATTCCTTTGAACAAGAGTATAAAGGAGAATCATGAATAAATGTAGGTAGCATAAACTAAATATAGAAAAACTGGGACATCTCTACGACACAGGAGGCATCGACATGGGCTCCATAGGGACTGCAAGCTTAACCATTTGGTGGAGATAAACTCAGATAAATGAGTACATATCCTAAAGTCAAACTATTAACCCAACTAACGGATGTGATATATAGTGCTCTATTCGAACGAGACACGACTCGACTGCTGCCAAAGATAACATCTTTTCCTGTCCGTATTTTTGGTTTTTTGATTTTTTTTTGGACTTTTTCAAATATTTTGAAAATATTGAAAAAGAATAAAAGTGCTTTATAGTTACATACTAGGAGGAGATGAGTGTCAAGGGGAAAAAAACCTAGTTCCAAGTAGCAAAACATACCTATGCTCAATGCAAGGACACATGTGTAGGATAATGACACTTGGGGAAAAGTCCCCTCTCGCAAAAAATGGGGAATCAAGCTGCAAAAGATATATAAAATGGCTCTGCATGGCTAGACATGAGACAAGCTCAAGGTATATGGCTAATAATCAAAGTCAGGGAAGCCGGCATAAGGCTCAATAAGGAAAGAAAAACTCATGATAATGCAATTACAACTTGACATAAGGGAGTCCCGAGGAAAAGGCCAGCAAAAAGATCAAGAAGAGTATGAGTCTCTTGCGCAAAGTCATGGAAATATTGTACAAAGGGCTCCCACACCCTAAAGGAAAGATGTCGGCATGGGAACCAAATGCAAAATAGGAGCTAACTAGGGTACCCATGTATGGACAAGCTCTACCATTCATGTCATGTCACTTCTAAAAGCAACAAGAAGGTTTTGTGACAAGATAGAATGGGTTCGTACCTAAGGTTATAATGAAACAGTCATAAGGTCATGCAAAGTGAAAATGGAGGTGAAACCTAACCTATATGCCAGTTTAGACATAATACCTAAAATCAACATGAATGGGTCAAAACCATGGTCAAACCACACTCAAAATGGACTCCTACATCATCAAATTAGTCCAAAACGGTCCAAAATGGTCAGAAATGGTCAAAACTATAGAAAGTGGGTAAACATTTTCAAAAAATTTCTATAAATAGTAAAAAATTCAAAAATTTCATATCATTTGAAATTTTTACCCATTTGAGCTCAAAAATTCCAACTCAAATTCCGAGAGCATCGTCCAACGAAATTCGACACCGTTTGATCTAGGTAACTCCTCATGTCCTCCTCTTCCTATTTCATGCAAATTTTTTAAGTTTTCATGGTCCAATTCATTTTTTATGCCATCCTAAAGTATGCGTTTCAGCCCACGTGGGTATCGAGGTTTTTTCCGCGTATAGGGCTGGCCATATGTGGAAAAACTGTCCAAACCCGCGTACATATGTGGCTGTTTTGAAAACAGTCATGTATGCGGTGCAGATGAGTTTTTCAAGGGAAAGTAATGATGAAATATCTTGTTTTTTGTGCAGGATGATTTTAGAATCGAGAGAGAGGGAACATGGTGATGTATAAGAGGCAGTGCAAGGTGACTTAATGGCCCAACAAGCTTTACATGCATGCGAATTGTATAAGTTTTGGTGTCTTGGCAGCCTAAGGGCCAAACAAAGTCTCCTACAGATGCTAGTGGATTACTGGGATCTAGACTCTGAGTCTTTTCACATTGATGGGATGTCACTGAGTATAGAGATTGAGGACATATACTTTATCACTGGATTATCTCAACAAGGAGAGGTGGTAAATCTAGGATCTCACGGGCTAGGAGGTGGCTTGACTATTGATGAGTACATTGCGATGTAGTGATTTCTGGACATGGAAAAGGTTGGGAGTCAAATCCTGACAAACTCAATCCAGGTGCTGGGACTAATGGCCATACTATTAGAACTTAGCAGGATAGTGGGCTTAGCTTCACTCCACCAAGCCTCACGGCCACTGATGTTCTATGCATTGGAGTTTATGAGACCCACCGTGTATTACTGGAGCACTACACTGTGTATTACTGGAGCATGTTCTTCTTTAAGCGTGTACCAAGGCTAATCCCTAGAGTGGACATTCCTCCACACAGAGTTCGAGATCTAGCCCAACAATGTTGGGAAAATTTTATGCACAGAATGGGCGGAAGTAGGGTGTGCTAACCCCTACCCAGTAGACTTATTTCCATGGTGGCAGAGGCAGATCATTGCCATCGATCACTATCCCTATGTAGGGATAGACTTTCATGGAGATCTGGACATGCCCCTACCACCAAGAGCGGCATATGGTGACATAGGTAATGAATCCCAAACCCACTTTAAGTTTTTTGAATGGTGTGGGAAAATTATCCTTAGGACAAGCATGATTTAAATCACGAAAATTAGTGCATATACGAATCGCTCCCTGCTTCTTATCAACCCGAATGGGATTTTAAACCCACTCCATCAAGGGAATGGGATAGATAAAACCGACTTTCAACAGTTTCTCTATCTCTACCTTAATGGCGAGCTCTTTTTTAGGATTCACCGCATGCAAACGTTGTTGAACCGGATTTGCATTCAGATAGGTCTTAATTTTGTGTTTGACAGTGCGAGGGCCGATACTTGGAATTTCCTTGTATGACCAAGCAAAGACGTCATGAAACTCTTTAAATATCTTGGTATGCTCTACGATCTCATCAGGGGAGAAACTCACCCCAATGTAGATGTTCTCAACTTTTCCAGGATCGTGAGAAATATTGATAGGAATAGTGGGTGATAAATTCGCCATGTTCCCATCGATCATTTGACCAGGAGAGTTCAATGGAAACATAGGAATACCAATATTCTCGCTAAGAATCTCCCTAAAGTCATCACACTCCACATGGTCGAGCTCAGGAAGAAAATATGATCGATGATGTAGCTCTTCCCAAGGTTCCTCAAATCTAGACAGGCCTCAATAATGGCTTCATCTGATGAAAAAACATCATCGAGGAAATCATGTGCGTGAGAGGACTCAACTGCCCATGTAGGAAGCACATACAGGTCCTCCTCCTCCGTCCCAGAATAGGAAGGACTAGGCTCTACAACTTGATCAAATTTTGTTTGATAGGCTACCATCATTGTAGGCAATGGCACATCTGTTTCGATAGGTCCAATCAAAGGACTAGGTGGAGGAAGAATCCAAGGATCTTCCATATGGGTTGTGTGAAAAGACATCGAATTCATAGGATGAAGCCCCACCAAAAATAGATCCGATCATAAGAACAGGTTTAGGATAGCTAAAGGTTCCCATAAGAGATAGATACATACCCACACCCACACTCCCATTTGCCGGCTGAGAATGATCAATAATCGGCATAGAAGTTCCCGATGATGTATTAACACTTAGATTATGAAATGATGTTTGATCAATCGTAATGATCTTCCCATTAAATGGAAAGCATACCACTCAAAAGAGAGAAGAAGATACGTCTTTCATACTATACATCCAATTCTGGCCCAGTAAAATATTGTAGTCAAGGGGCGCATCAACCACCTCGACCTCAATCGCGATGGTCTTCCCTCCCAATTGGACCTGAAGGGAAGGAAGAATCCTATGAGGCTGAAAAGATATACCATCAAAATTTGTCAACATAGTAGCAGATTGAGACAACTAGGGAGAACCCAAACCCTTCCAACATGACAAAGACATCACAGAAGCAGCAACACCTTTATCAATCAAAGTGCATTTGTCGATCATATTAATACACTCTACATGAATCAAGAGAGACACGTAGTAAGGCAAGTGAGGTTTTATTCCCATGGTTTCAAATTTGATAACAGAAGAAGAGTAGAAAGCAAAGCTCTCCTCTGCGGAGGACAAGTCTAAATTACTTCAAGCACGGACATTGCACAAGGAGTTTGGTCCAAATTCTCAACAACGGAATAGTTCTGGGTAGCTTGGGCATTAGTATTGTTCCCTAAATGCTTTAGGAATCCCTTAGGAATGCGAGGTGCAACTTCAGGTTTATTCGTAGGTTTTTTTATATGCAAAGGGCTCTCAGGTGGAGTGGGTTCTTTTCCAAGGTCCGGCTATGATGAACCATAATCCTTTGCATGAGTCACAACCTTAGTAGCATGCACCATGTTAACGCAACCATGACCACTATTGGGTTTCAGTGGATTTTGATCTCCATCCAATGAAAAATGAGGATCAATGGTCCTCGAGTTCATATTTTGATTGTTGGGTAAAGGATTAGTTAGCACAGCTAGGCCCTGTGCTATGAACCTCGAGGCAGCTTCCATATGAGGGCACAAGTGAGTGAGGTGGTCCTCCTTACATAAATTGCAAGGAAACTTTACCTTACATTTAGACTGCTTCTCCCCCTAGCATTACGAGTGTTCTTGTCATTATAATTAGCATTTTTCGTTCTTGTTCCCACCCTTATGATTATTTTTATTTCTTTTTTTCCTATTCCTTCTAGGATGTTGGTTGCCATTTTGGTCTGACGATTGTACAGAAAGTACACTTGTCATTTGGGTAGGTTGATATGAAGCCATGTATTGTCCCGACATGGACTAATTAATTGACAATTGGCTCACTTGTTTCACAAATGAATCCACAGGTTTGGTACTTATACAACCCACAATTCCATCGGCATGTGGTCCAGGCTTGATCTTGGGATCGAAACTAGATTGTGGAGCATTAGGTATAATCTCATACAAAAGTCTAGATTAAGCATAAATCAAATCCAACACTTGTGCCCTAAAGAGTGCTTGTTCCTCGTTTTGGACTCTGGATGTAGAAACATCCTTCGCGATGTAAGGTAACAACGACTTGAGGAACCACTCAAGGAGAAATTTTGGTGGTATAAAGGATTTAATTAGTCGCTTTCATCTACGCCACTCTTGAATATGATCTGAGATATGTGTGGCTTTGTCTTGCTAAAATGTCGACAAGAGCTTGGTACCAACATCATAGCACATTGGCAGCTAAAAGTGATTGAGGAAAGTCATGGAAAGGTCATCAAATAAAATGAATGCCCCCCTTGGTAACTCTATATACCATTTCACAGCAAGCCTGGTGAGGGTGCATTGAAATAGCCTCAAACGGATTGAATCCACATGTAAGGAGTTGGAAGAGAACCAAAGGTGAAAAGTAGTGACATGCTCCCTAGGATCTTCTCTAGCTTTGCCCTCGAAATTGGGAATGTTCAAAGGAATCTTGTTAGGGATGGCTAGCTATACTGGGTCATGAGATACCAGATCGTTCATAACTCTCAATAAGTCAGGCAAGTTCAATGTTGTAAGGAAAGGGAGCCTAGGTTGAGCCGGTCTATGCCATGATCCCTGATAGTTTTGGTTCATGTAAGGCTGATTGCTATAAATACCATGGCCTTGGCCATAATAATCTCCTCCCATTTGACCTGTATAGGGCTGCATGGAAGAATTGTGATGTGGTGTACCTTGACTATGTAGCTCTACAAAGCCATAATTGGAAGAGTAAGCACGTTGTTGATACCCACACCCATAGGGTTGATAGTTCTATCCATACTGCGGCCCATAATATTATCCATGAGAAGCTCTATAAGTTGTCCCATGGGATGTCCCATGAGAAGCTCCATAATTAGGGATATGGGGAACTCCTTGCAATGGACAATAAGATGATCCAGAAATAGTGATATGACCTCCCAACACAACAGGAGGTACTTGACTCTGCGATACTACCATGCAAGCAGTCACAATATGAACATGGCTACTAGCAATATTCCAGCCTGAAGGACCATGTGAATGAGGGGGAGGGAGGGTAGTCAAAAATGAATTCAAAGGAGTAGGGTTCGAGGATGAAGGTACATGTGAAGGGATGTAAGTGGTGTTCATAATAGTCACTCATTTTGGTTCTAGTATCCACATATGGTTACTAGCACTAGGTCTAGGATAGAGATGTAAAGTTGCTTCCACCAATGGGATGGATGGTACAATGTGACTAGTGATCCCAAATCTCTCTGCATGGAAAGGAATAGAAGTTCCTATAGGCGTAGTGCTAGGTTCAACTTCCAACTCAACATGATGTGCTGGATCGAGTGCATGGACATTAGACATGCCATAACAAACATGACTAGTGCTTGTGGGTTCATGATGATTCTTGTCGCCTGGAAACCAATATCGATGACTTGTAAATGAGGGATCATAACCAGAATGTGAAGGTATTTTTGGTAAAGGATCATATACGGGAGTAGAATATGCATCCCCAACCTCGTGAGGTGGAGAGGACATCTTAGGAATCTCATTCTCGTTATCTCCCATCGTGTGTGAATCAAAGTGAGAAGTAGTTCACCCGGACTATCTGTTTCTCTCTCCCAAAGGAGGAGGAGATTCCTACTAAATGAAAAGAACGACAAAGTTCCATGCTCGAATCCACAATGACTCAAAAAATGGAAATAATCGATCTAATTATGCAAACCCTAAGAAAACTAGCGTGCACAGAGCATACACCTATAAAATGTAAAGCCAAATCATAAGCAAACAAGGGTAGGATATGTGAGCTCCCGAATGAAGTAGGTATGCTTCTCCTAGGAGAGGCTTGAGACTCCCATACACAACAAGCGGAGGTTCGTAAGTAGTTATAGTGGCCCTCAGCTTCAACACATATAGTGACTGTGTTGTTCGACCCCTACCTGGTCAGGACACTTGCAGAATAACCTCTGCAAAGTACCCCCTTGATAACCTAGGTAAGGAAACTAAGTTCACCTCAATATAATCAATGCTCAGGAAAATAGTCGTAGGTGGGATTGACCATATGGGTAGGGTAGCAAATCCCGAAACTCTTGAAAGATCCCCCAGATACGAATACAATCCTGGAAATATCCCTGGTGCTACTAAGTTATGACCAGGGGTCATCCCAATCAATAACCACTCACACTGCCTCATGCTTAACTCCCTTGTAAGAGGAGGATCCTAAGAAACACTAATTATATAAAGGAATTTCACACTCTCACCTGGACATACACATAAATGTTTCATTTAGTGGTCTTGGAGAATTTACTTACAATGAACTATTCCAAGACCCTAAAACCTAATCTTGTTGGTGCACCCTATAAAATAAAAGAGTGCAATTCATTTTATTATGCGTTGATTTTAATTGTCTTATTACTGAAAAGGGAAAATGGCCATGCAACTAATGATGTTATGATGCAACAAGAAGTAAAATGCACACCTAAAAATCAATGAAAATGCACTATGTTGAATGAAAAATTGGGTATGCTACTACATAAAGTCCAAAATTTTCCTTCAAATGAATATGCAATCATTCCTATATGAAAATATGACTAATACTTTCCAAGCAAACCTAATGCAAGTACCATGCAAATGCAAAAATCCAAACAATGCATAATGATGCAAAAAGCAAATGTTTTTGTACCTTTTGAATTAAATGAGATAAAAAACAAAAGTATGACTCTACAACCCCCAGACTCTACAACCACTATCAGGAAGCACCCAAGCAAAGCACCAAGGTAAAAGATACCTAATGCACTAATCCCAAAACAAAAAATAGAAAATGAAATGACAAGAACATTTTCAAAAATTTCAAACTAAAAAGCGTCTTTGGTCAGAAATAGGGGTGTTTACAGACTCCAAAAGCATCCAAGAAGACTCAGCAATCATCCAAACTCACCCAGCAACACTTAATCTTCCCCAAAAAGAAAAAACTTAGGGCATACATGACTATTTGTATAAAATCCACGTATATACGTAGCTATTGCAGGAAAACCCGCATATACACGTGACTGTGAAGGAGAAACTCATATACAGGAAGAAAAAGAGATAAAAAAGAAGGTAAACATACAAGCTGAGACAAAATTTACTCCTATCAAACACTACCAGGAAAACATGCCGCTAGACTCGACTCAGAAACAAAGAAATCAGAGCAATTCAAGAACATTGAATGTTGATAAAATCCCCAAAGGAGATGACTAGGAACTCCCCAGTATGGTTGCCAATTCTGTTACGGAGAAGAAATATTATGGATTGGGGTACCAAAATAGATAGAGTAACTGAAAAAATAAATCCCTTCCCATATGCAAGAGAAATAAAACATCTAACACTAAAGGATCTCGAAACATACCTTATTCCGGATGGTTGATGTAGATCCCCATTAAGCTTTTCCAATCCCGCTTGTATTACCAATTTGCTCTCTCAATAATTAGTAAACAAGACAAGCATGCTATATAATGGTGTTAGACCTACTCTAGCATATATAATCAATAATTTATAATTAATTAAAAGCATCCATCAATTTAATATTTATTTAAATGCACATCATTGGATAGGAAAAGATATTTCTATTAATATAAATAAGAGATTACAATAATGAAAACCTCTATCGACACATCTACGAACTGGAGAAACTGAGTCCTTGACCTTGGCCTCCACCACCTCAATCCTCCATCTCTTGATAGCAAGCTCACAAGCAAAGGCAAGCTTAGGAAGAACACAAAGTGATCCAAGGGACAAAGGGATGCAGACTCAAGGATAATCAAGCTTTGGCAACAATGGACTATAGTTTTCTTGCTCTTCAATTCCCCTCCTTTCAATGTATCCAAAGGGTTCCTTATATAGTGCTTCAATGGGGTAATGGAAGGCCAAATCCGAGCAATCTCAAGGCATATGGAAGGCCAAGAGACAAGTGACTCAGATCCACATCAAGGAAAACTCCAAAACTATTTGGACTTTTGCACACATCCCGATGTACACGGGTTTAAGGGTCATATCTGCATATATACGCGAGAATGGGTTTAAAATTCGCATATGGAAAATAATGCATGTTTTCAGGGATGTTATTGGAAACATCAAAGGTAGAAAAATGGTCCATGGGGTCCAAAGAGTCAGTACAGGGACAGGGAAGGCCATAAATATGTGATCTACCATGTGTGGTAAAATCAACTGTAACACCACCATCTAATAATTTTGAGCAATATGCAGTGCAGCCCTGGTAATGTTCCATCTCCATGTAAAAAATAACATTGATCGAGTTTCAAAAGGAAAAATACAATATTCATGAAGCTTCTCAAATATGAGCTTCATGGCACCCCCATCCCTAATCTTTTGGACCACCTGAACTCGAGATCCCCCATAGTAGGATCTCCCTTCCACCTCATCGACCATTTTCCCTACCATTCCTAACCTCCCAAGAGCTATAAGTACTGGTTCACTTCCCATGGGTAAGGGGAGGAAAGTTATGTTGAAGCACCAAACTTATGTCCAAATCTAGGGTGATCATAAAGAGTAGAATTTGAAACTTTGAGGAAAAGACTTTTCATGAGAGGAGACATCTCAACGCTAAGGAATAATGGTTGTAATTTCTCTCTTTATTTGACTATGCAATAAAAATTTTGTTTCCCCTAATTCTCATTGTTTTCCAATAACAATTTTTATTATCAAACTCTCTAGTCTTTGATATAGGATAATAGATTGATTTTTGTACTTTTGATCTTGTGTTCTTTGTGATGTGTTCTTGCAGGTAAACTATGGAGATATAACATTCTTTAAGGATACAGAATTACACTGTATTGCATGTGGAAGTTTTGTTCCAAAAATGGTTTATATTAGGGGAAGTAATCTTTACTGTTATCACTCATTTGTTCTAGTTGTGAAGGGATTTCAATCTAGGGAAACAACTCCTGTCCGCAGAAGGTGAGTATTTCCAGCAACATCAATTCAGATACAAAATTTACTTCCAGAGGGATAATGATAACTTATAGTTATACTTAAAAACAAAACAAAGGTATTTATATTCAACTATAGTCAAAGTAATGTAATCAAACTTGGTCTCAAATATTAGTTCAATTAGACTGTCCAACAATATTTTACAAAACTCTAAGCAACCTGTTTCCTTAAGAAGGTTAATATCAACATTCACATGTTACTAGTCCACTTACATAGTAAACAACATCCTTGATCAAGGAAAACCAAAATTGAATGAAAATATGGCAATATAAAGTCAATTAGATACACAACAAGCATAAGAATCTTACTTGAATTCTATTTTGATCTAATCTTCCTGTTTGTAGGTGACGATATACCTCTGCTCAAGCTCTGGATCCCTTTATTGAATAATTTATGTATTTTGGATGTCGTAAGGGATCATTCTATGCTACTAAAGGTAACTCGAAATGAGAGAGAAGAATCTAATTCTCAGTACGAATTATCAAAAGAAGAGATGGTTCACTAAATGATTCAGTAACCCAAGTTTAGACCAAGAGATCAGACTACTCAAATAAAACATTGTTCTTTTCCTGAATTCCTTAGTAACTCGAAAATTTGAAAGGGAGAGTAAAAGATTGTTGGTTGAAATGTGTGTTGAAAGGTTTAGACCTTAAGTGTATTTATATGTACATGATTTTGTGGAAGAATGATAGGTTTGCACGATCAATGCATAATTAAAATTTGATTTAAATATTACCTTAAGATGGGGTTGACTTGCTTGAATTTTTTATTTTTAATTAAAAATAATGCCAACATGGAGGATTTCAAGGCCCTAAGATAGCTGACTTGTAACATAATATTTTAAACACTTCAAAAACATTATTTTTTAGTATTTATCCAAGACAAATTCACTTCTAGTAGGTTAAATTTGTTCACAAAGATATTAAAGTGACTTAATTCATTATCTAATGATTTTTAAAAGGGTTACATGGGAACATTTTAAATCAATTTAAATTCTATGGATTTTACCAATATCTTTATGCCACTTCAATCAATGGTAATGGTTTAATTAACGTGCATGAGTGTTTCATGGTCTTCATTTCCATGTCATATACTTCATTAGGGATTATTCAAGAACCTTGTGTGATTATGGGAAACATGAGGGCCCAAGGGTTTAAGGGCATCATTATATTTACCAAGAGCTTATTCATTCGTATTTTAAATGCATGGTCAATGTGACTACTAGTATATGGGATTTAAGGTATGACTATAGTGGTTTAATCATGTGCCAGGGTTATGAACATAAGGATATCCTCGATGTTATTATAGGCTAAGGACCAACAATCAAGGGATTATTTGAATATGATGATCAATAAAGATGGAATTCATATGAAGTCCAAGTGTTTCAACAAAGTTAGCAGCTTATGACCAACAAGCAATATTCATCAAACAAGGGAATTCACAGAATTTGTTCACCAAATCTATTATGGCTATGTGTGCGCGCCTCAATGGTATTCATTCAAGGGAATATGAAGTATACATTTTTAAACAAATGGCCACATAATGGGTCATTTGTACCTGTAAAGAACATGGAATTCAACATGAATCTATGACATCAAGTTACAAGAATCATCAAGTGTGGGTTCACAACCAAAGGATATCATCACCAACCAAGCTTCAACATGTGCAAGAGTGTTAGGGAAAGTGTGTGGGATCCAAGGAATAAAATACCAAATAATCCAACCATCAATAAATAATAATACCTCATCAAGTACAAGTAGAACATAGATCACAACTGAAAAAACAACAAGGAGAAATTGATACAACAATAGACTTACATGGGGCCATGATACAACTAAGGTAACTTACTTAAGGAAATGGGTAACTGAGGATTATGACACTGTCTCAAGGCCTCGAAGGGATGCAATCTTGGGGTTGGAAAAATTCAAAAGGTCTCCTTTGACACATAGAAAGACACAACCAAATGAAGAACCTCAGGGGCTCCACAAGGGGCACCAATACAACAAAAAACCCTCACAAATCATTGTTGCAATCAATGACAACTTTAATCAACAACATTAATAAGTGTTCATTTTATAGGTCCAAATTTGATTGAGGTATGTAAGGGAAGTATTTAAAAAATCCCTCTATAATTCACCAAGCTCACAAGAAATGTGACGTGACGATCATACTTGACATGAAAGAGATCTTAGGTCTCTTAGTGTGTGCTAGTGATTCAAAAAGACGTGAGGTAAGAAAATTGATTGTTGTAATTAATTAAAAAGCATAAAGTAAATACAAATGGATATTTAACTTCAACTCTAAATATGATAACGATGCTTGCAAAATGAAATTCTAATAAATGAAGTGTGCAATGGATATATTTCACACTTGTCCCCATTTTTTGGTTCACCAAGATCACACAAAGTGTGGGGTGAAGAGAAAATCTTAAGAGAGTAAAGTCTTTACATCCTTCCTTGTGTGAAAAAGTGGATTTACATTACTTTAACTCAGGATGTATGGTAAGAAAATAACATAGTATCTCTTGAATATGAGTGACAACAACGAGGCCCATTGAAATCCTCAAGGTTGGTTAGCTAGGTATATTTTGAGGGAAAACCACTTTACTCCCTAATATTAGGAAATGTGGGATAATTACTATAGACTAATTAAAATATTGCAAGTTCATTAATTCTGTAGTGCATAAAAAGGCTAGGCTCAAATTTATTCTTTCAATATGCATTCCCATGGATTCATTTTATAGGCCAGGAGGTGGTGAAGAAATAACTAAATCCAAATGTGAACCCATTAACCCCATGATCTAGCTCCAAGGTACACAAAGGGGGGTAATTTAATGAACCTGTTGCCGCCTTTCACACACCTGGGGGGGATTGTAGCAGAAATATTCAAGCCACTTGGTGTGTCCTTGGGGCAAAGTCTCGAGTCAAGGTTGCCACCTTGTTCTTGACTCCTCTATTTAGGAAAACTCCTAATGAAGCCAAGGGGGGTAGACCCTACGAGTTACTAAGGCTGGTTACTTAGATGATGATGAGTACGTTTTTTACGAGTTTTGACAAATGAATTGTACACAAGATATTTGCAATATTTGTTATACCACAACATCATGGAAATAAAAAATTGATAAGCAGTAATGCGGAAACATATGATAATATAAAAAAGATTAGTGCCAATAATGGAATCCACAAATGAGATTGCTTTTGAAATACAAATGGGTGTTACAAGTTCTCTTGGTTAAATTTTAAGTTAATGTATGATGAGTTGATTAAATTAGGTGGGGGGACTCCAGATATACCCAGGGGGTAGTTGGAGTATGTCCAAAAATAACAACCGCTATGACTACCCAAAAGGAACGTGTGGGATGAATGGAGTCTCTAAGACTATGTTCATAATGCACCCACTAGGGTGTAACAGAGATCGACAACTCGAGCTGATTTTCCAATAGTTCCCACTTCATTTGGGTATTTTTCCACCGTTTACGGTTTAATCGAGGCACTGGCTTTTCGAATGAGGTGGTTAATTGGGGAAACTGAATCCTAATTATTCTAGTCACTCACATAGATTTTGATTCAGCTTGAATGATTGAACAAACCACATCCGAGTGCAGAGCATACATATCGGAGTGTTGTCACATTTTTAAGGATTTTAAGCTGTGTTCTTTGTTAAAAAAAAGAACCTCCAGGAATCTCTTTCAGTCCAAGTGGAACTCAATCGAGAAAGCAAGGAGGGGTTAATTTTAGATGATAACAGATAAAAATAAAACAAACATCAAACACAACTCACAGGTTATCTCATTAGTCCTACCACGCATCTCTTTCCCCTTTCGGGTCAATCGGCAAGTCGTGGGGTAAGTAGTATGATTAATTCGAATTTGTGAAAGATATTGAAATTCCTATAATTCAAAGTATACAGTGCTGCAATATAAAACAAAACTAGAAAAAAGTGAAAAAAAATGCAAAAAAACACAAAATGCAGGACCCCTCCTGGGGGGGATGGGGAGCGGGCTCGAAAGATCCTACTCGAAGTAATTAATTTTATTATTAAGGGTTACAAATATCAGAAAATTATTTGAAAAAATTCCACTTGGTTCTTATATTGAATGAACCTAAGGGCTTACAAAGTACAACAATAATGATTACGGAAGATGGGGAGACCCTTGGGGGGTTTCGAATGGCCCAAAAATATTTTTTTGGACAGCACCTCCTCCTATTTTTGGATGGAAATGCTAAAAAACAGCAATATTTAATTAGTGTGAAGTTCCCAAAAACACTTTAAAAGTGTCTTTGGACAAACCCCTAAAAAACTATCGAAAAATACTAAGTTAAAGTACTTTTTAAGAAAAGACAAAAATAACTCAAGACAAAAAGTCCTCTTGAGGATCTTGGATAGTTTTGGGGAAGAAACTGAAATTTGCACTTTATATGCTGTATTTAAATTTTAATAAATAAAGGCTATTCACTTTAAACAAGATTTTGATTTGGCTTAAAACTACTTATAAAAAATGAAAGACTTTTACTGCTAAATTAAACTAAAATATATGCATACAGATCCTATATGTTCATATCTAGAAATATATCAGCTTTGAAATCTAAGATATAAAATATAAAATCCATGTAACCAAATAAGTGTTGATAAAAAAGGAGAAAGAGTGAAGAGGTGGCTTGGTGCCCAAATGATCAACCGTGGAGCTTTCCGGTGGAATGTTGAGGGACTATGCCTTTAAGAAAGTTTGGAGAAAGTGAGGAATCAAGCTATATCAGCACCCTCTCCAAGATAGGAACTTGAAAATAATCCAAAGGCTTGGAAATATGCTTGTGAGATCCAGTTAATACATAAATCGAGATATTAGAATATCATGCATATAATCTTATAAAGCATGTTAAATCTAGATCTCTAGACATGCATAAAAGAAAAAGAGATAGCCAATAAAATTATTAACAAATTCATTTCCTGTCAATATAATAATAAACATATTATCAATCTTTTATCTCTAAATCCCCAATATCAAAATAAGAAATTTATGAACACAGATACAGGTTACCTCAGTAAAACATGGCAATGCTCATCCACACATAAAAACATGACACCATCTTGCCTCCAAAGCTTCTCTTTATTTCAACAAAAAGGATGATAAATAAAATATTACACAATAGCAATCCTATCTTCCCAGAAATCAGTAGCTTGGAAGAGGAAAAATATGCTTTATTTATAACCAGATTGGCTAAGAGGGGCGCATGCCTGACTGAAAGAGAGACTGAAACTGACAGAGAGTCAATCTGAGTCTGATATGATGATGAATTGATTCTAACTAGATGAAATGAGTCTAATTGGACTAGAAATGCAAATCAGAGTGAAACCTCACTCAATGAACTAAACCAACTAACAAGTAACTCCTAGCTTGATCCACACGTGTGGAGGAGAGAGAAAGGAGGGTGCAACCCTAGATCTGCATGAGCTAGTTAAGCTCCTTTTTAGAAACCGAGTATTTTACAGACACTACCATGCTAGAACATTTTATTACAAATCCCACAAGGGGGTATGAACATGTGGTAGATAAAAAAAACACTTCCTAGAAGTACATCTGTAGGTCTTCTAAAGTCCGAACAAATCATCTTTTTCAGGTTCACCAAGCTCACTTGATAACGGCGACTAAGTACAACTTAGGTGGTAACATCTGCCTCCAACAGTGGGACATGTGCTCGATATTTTCATAGGAAAGGGAGAAGATACGAGAACATGAGAATATCTGGTTTATACACCCTATAAAAACATCTCAACTTGACAAGAAAACCTTAGTAGCACAAGCTTTATATAAAATCCAAATGAACCACGAAGCTGATTTATTTAAACAAGATAAATGTATCTAACTAATGAAAGAAAAGTTTTGTTATAGCTAAGTACAAAACATAAATGTAGAAAGTAAATTCTATTTTTCAAGGAGCTTATTTTCCTACTCTAAGCATGATATAAAAAGGGTTAAGTGTAATAAGAAATCTAATGTAACCACCTAAGCAATTTATTAACTTAAAAAAAATTGCATTGTCTTTAGTTACCAGCCAAAGTAAGAATACTTTATTTAGAGAATAAAAACCTAGGTGATGATTTGGAATGAGAGGATTGGATGGGAAATCATAGGTATGAATAACATCATTAGAGTTCTTCCCAAACTGGTATGTGCTCGCGCACGCTGCTTCTATCCATGACTGGATAGGACTGATATACCAATTGGCATGATGAGGAATACTGACTACATCATCATATTGATCATTAAGGATTACCGAATGATAACTCATTGTATAAGCCCCAAGTAGCTCCAAATCATAAGGAACCTCCACATGTGAAGCCTGATGGCTAAGACTGATATTCCACTAACTGCATCACATCTAAATTTTTACAACACTTCTTCTTAATGTATTCATTAATTTTAACTTTTTGCGTCTTTGCATGATATAACTCTGAATGATCATGTGAAAATTTTAAATGCTCCTCCTCCATGCTAATATTTTCCCAAGTATCCATGCTCCCCTCTATGGATGTATCGTAGATTGGACTTCCACAAATTTTTGAATAGACACTCCCCTTGCTGGACATATCATGGATGGGATTCTCAATGAGATTTTCACAAGTTGGATTATCTATGAAATTCCAATAGTCATCATTCCCATCCATGTCATATTTGTGGGACTCTTCATCCATGGAATCATGCTCCTTCCTATCCATGTCTTCCTTGTATTCATAACAATATTCTTCAGTAGATTTGGCTTCAAAAATGTTACAAGGAAATCAAGTTTCCAAACCTTCATCAACATGTGGAGAACAAAGTCTATTTTCATCACACACCATACTAATCTTATCATAAGTTTCTTTATAGGATTATGTAATGGTTTCTTCTTGAGGTAAATCTAGAGAAAAACTATGATCATTATCAATAAAAGAATCATGAGAACAATCCAAATTTTCAATAGTTTCTATTATGATATTATGAAAAGGATCTTCAATATTAGCTTCGAGGAAACTTTATGGACATATTCAATGGGTTCACTTGGGATGTGTTGCTCAATCGGTTCCTCTAGTTTTTCCAAATATTTATTATTTTTTGTTAGAGTGATATGAGGATGGTTTTCAACAATGTCTCCAAATAAGGGTTCTTCAAGAAAATATTCAACGTGATTGTCATGGATGTTCCCATATTCAGAATCTTGCTGAGTATTGAGAGATACCTCATATTCTTTAATAAGTCGCTTAACTTCTTCCTTTGTTAAATAACTTAGAGGGACTTCCACACATTTGACATTGTCTATGAAAACACGAGGAGGTTCTTCAATGCGAGTATCATGGATCTCCTCTTCACTTAAATGTTCAAGAAGTGATTCCAAGTCTTCACTAGTTTGTATCATGGAAAAAGGTCCATCATATGTTTCCATGTGATACCCTGTCCCAAATAGGTAGAAGGTAAAGATATTTTCAAGGAATTTTTTCAAACCATTCATACTACCCCTACCATCATGCCACTTCTCTAAAAACATACAAAGGAAGCTTGGAAATGAGGTAATACATTTATTAGGAAGGCCCTGATAGAACCAACAAAAGGCTTCACCCTAAAAAGTACTAGCAAACATTTCCATCATATTGTCTTCATAAAGAACATTGGATTCAGCCATCAACTGAAGGAAATATTTGACATGCTAGATGGCTGAATCACCATAATTTCCATAAAAGACTAGAAGCCATTTATATACATCCCCCACACAATGACCAAAGTTAGGAAAACCTGGGATGTTTGAGAAATCGATAGGCTAAAAAAGTCTGGCTATCTAGGCGCCACACTGCTCCCTTAATTCATCCATATCAAAAAATAACCATTAAACCTTGTACTAAATAGGTGGAGCTATCAAGTGATGAGATTTAAAGGTTTTAATATGTCACATGGGCTCATCTACACACAACAAAACTTCACAAGTTTATGAGATAACATGGTTTCTCCTTCAATGGAGTCACCATGTGAAAAAAAAAATAAGCAGTTATAAATCTTTCATAAGTTTTTTTTCTTTTCTTTGTAGAAATAAAAACTAAAAAAATTCAGTGGAGTCGCGAGATGAAAATTAAAGATATACCTTGAGCATTCATCAAACAAAAAAAAACAAGAAGGAAGGAAACAAAACTCATACTCCGGAATTAAAAATATTTATCCCCAGCAACGGTGCAAAAAAGATGTTTCCGCATTTCACACACCTAGGGGGGAACGTGGAAAAAATATTCAAGCCACTTGGTGTGTCCTTGGGGGAAATTCTCAACTCAAGGCTATCACCTTGTTCTTGACTCCTCCATTTAGGAAAATTCCTAACGAAGCCAAGGTGGGTAGACCCTACGAGTTACTAAGGCTGGTTACTTAGATGATGATGAGTAAGTTTTTTAGGAGTTATGACAAATGAATTTGACACAAGATATTTGCAATATTTGTTATACCACAACAACATAGAAATCAAAACTGTATCAGCAGTAAAGCAAAAACATATGATAATATAAAAAATATCAGTGCCAATAATGGAGTCCACAAATGAGATTGCTGTTGAAATACAAATGGGTGTTGCAAGTTCTCTTGGTCAAATTTTAAGTTAATGTATGATGAGTTGATTAAATTACGTTGGGGGACTACAGATATACCCAAGGGGTACTTGGATTATGTCCAAAAATAACGACCGCTATGGCTACCCACTAGGAATGTGTGCGCTGAATGGAGTCTCTTAGATTGTGTTGATAATACACCCACTAGGGTGTAACAGAGATCGGCACCTCGAGGTCACTGTATAGTAGTTCCCACTTTATTTGGGTATTTTGACACCATTTACGGTTAATTGAGGTGTTGGATTTTCGCCTGAGGTGGTTAATTGGGGAAAGTGAATCCTAATTATTCTAGTCACTCATGTTTCTTTTGATGCAGCTTGATTGATCAGATGAACCGTATCCTAGTGCAGAGCATACACACCAGAGTCTTGTCAACTTTTTAAGGATTTTAAGCTGTGTTCTTTGTTAAAAAAAAGAACCTCTAGGAATCTCTTTCGGTCCAAGTGGAGCTCAATCGGGAAAGTGAGGAGGGGATAATTTTTTAAGATAACAAATAAAAATAAAACAAACATCAAACACAACTCACAGGTTATCTAATTAGTCCTACCACACATCTCTTTCCCCTTTCAAGTCAATCGAGAAGTCATGGGGTAAGTAGTATGATTACTTTGAATTTGTGAAAGACATTGAAATGCCTATAATTCAAAGTATACAATGCTGCAATAGAAAAAAAAACTAGGGAAAAGCAAAAAAAAATGCAAAAAAACACATAACGCAGGATCCCCCCTAGGGGGATGGGGAGCGGGCTCAAAAGAGCCTACTCGAAGTAATTCTTTTTATTATTAAGGGTTACAAATATAAGCAAATTATTTGAAAAAATTCTGTTTGGTTCTTATACCGAACGAACCCAAGGGATTACAAAGTACAACAATTATGATTACGGAAGATGGGGAGACCCCTGGGGGGTTTCGAATGGCTCCAAAATTGCTTTCTGGACAGCACCTCCTGCTCTTTTCATATGGACCTGCTAAAAACCAGAAAGCTTTAATTAGTGTAAAGTTCCCAAAAAACACTTTAAAAGTGTATTTGGACAACACCCCAAAAAACTACTGAAAAAGACTAAGTTAAAGTACTTATTAAGAGAAGACAAAAATAACTCAAGAGGGAAAGTCCTATTGAGGATATTGGATAGCTTTGGGGAAACCAATGCAATGTTTACTTTAGATGTTGGACTTAAATTTTAATAAAGAAAGACTACTCACTTTAAACAAGCTTTTGATTTGGCTTAAAATGGCTTACAAAAAATGAAAGACTTTTACTACTAGATCTAGTTTTCAAAGAGAAAGGACTTGAATTTTTTTCTTAAATGAAACTAAATCTATGCACGCAGCTCCTATATGTTCAGATCTAGAAATATATCAGATTTTAATTAGCATATCTAAATTATAAAATCCAAGTAACCAAAGAAGTGCTGATAAAAAAGGAGAAAGAGTGAAGAGGTGGCTTGGTGCCCGAATGATCAATCGTGGAGCTTTCCGATGGAATGTCGAGGGGCTATGCTTTTGAGAAAGTTTGGATAAAGTGAGGAAGAAAACTAGATCAGCACCCTCTCAAATCTAGGAACCTACAACTAATCCAAAGGCTTGGCAAGATGCTTGTGAGATCCGTTTAATACATAAACAGAGATATTAGAATAGCATGCATATAATCTTATAAAGCATGTTAAATCTAGATATTTAGACATGCATAAAAGAAAAAGAGATAGCCAATAAACTTATAAACAAATTCCTTTCCTATCAATATCATAATAAACTTATTATCAATCTTTTAGCACTAGATCCACAATATCAAAATAAGCAAGTTATGAACACATAGACAGGTTACCGCAGTGAAACATGGCAATGCTCATCCACACATAATAACATGACACCATATTGCCTCCAAAGCTTCTCTTTATTTCAACAAAAAGGATCATCAATACAATATTACACAATAGAAATCCTTTCTTCCCATATCTCACTAGATTGGAAGAGGAAAATGCTGCTTTATTTATAGCTAGATTGGCCAAGAGGGGCGCATGCCTAATTGAAAGAGAGACTAAAGCTGACAAAGAGTCAAGCTCAGTCTGATTTGATGATGAAATGATTCTAACTAGATGAACTAAGTCTAACTAGAAGAGAACTACAAATTGGAGTGACACCTCACTCAGTGAACTGAACCAACCAACAAACAATTCCCAGCTTGATCCACACGTGTGGAAGAGAGAGAAAGGAGGGCGCAGCCCTAGATCTGCATGAACCAGTTAAGCTCCTTTTCATCCCTGATCACGCCTTTAGTCAAGGAATGGAAACTCCCAGTCAATATGAAGCTGATGAGACTAACTTCAGTCAAATCAGAGCAAAATCCCCTGATTTAGGAATTTGTATTTGCTCTATTATTTAATTAATTTTTAATTAAATTAATTACTATTTGACTATTTTGGGATTTTCTCACTTGAGTGATGGAAAAATCACTTAAAACTTAGGAAGAGTGGTTTTAAGGGTTTATTGGGTGCTCTGAGTTAGAAAATGAGCACCCCCATGAATGAATCTGACTTTTAACCCCACTTTTATTACAAGACCAATTTTTCCAATTAGACTATTAAAAAATAGACTAAGTTTTCTAGAAAAATTAAAATTAAAATATAAAATTAAAAATTAAAAAAAAACCTATGGGGACTTAGCACATGTTCATATGACTCGACCATAATGCCTATCATGTTTTTACATTGACACACAGACTCTAATAAACTCAATAGGCCTAAATGCAAAGCCGACCACCCCAACTTTGGAGGTATTGAGTGAAAAACTCAAAAATTACTAGTCGTTTATTCGACAACTAATAATAAACAAGGGAAAAAGCACTTTGGGCTGATCGGATTGACAAATAAGGTCCAAGAGACCGAGTCTTTTATAGACGCTGCCATGCTAGAAAATTTTGTTACAACTCCCCCAGGGGGTATGAACATGTGGTAGATAAAAAAACACTTCATAGAAGCAAGTCCGAAGGTATTCTGAAGTCTGAACAAATAATCTTTGTCTGGTTCACCAAGCTCACTTAATAACACCGAATAAGTACAACTTAGGTGGTAATAGAACCCAAGTGTGTGAGGATCCAGATTCAAATTCTTGGATGTAATCGATATTTCATGAGTCTTTAATGCACTGTGGGTTGTTGATATCTCGGCATTCTTTTCAATTGAATGAATATCAAAAGAAAATATGTTTCAGATATGAAACCATTGAACTAATAATACATGCAATAGTTATTATAAATATACATTTGGCCACTCTTGTGCCTTTTGACTACTTTGGGGCATTTATGGACTCATATTGATTTTTGGATCTAATAAGGAATCCTTTGGTAGGTTGCATGCTATATGTTGATGATGATTTATTCTATAAATTGAAAAAATATCACATGTGTGCAATATTTAAGCATTGAAAAGATCCCTAGTCATGATATGGTTGCGATTATCATGCTAGTGAACAAGCTCCCTCTCTCATAGTTAATCATCATAAAAAAAGGCTTCCCATTATAGGAGGTGGATGTTTTTTCTCTACAACCAATGAAGGGGTTTTTCTTTGATGAATTTGTTGATAATGTCAAATATACTAGATATATTTATTATCTTGGCATTTACAGCTTGACCATCTAATTTTGATATAACATAAACAAAAGGAAATATTTATTAAATAATTAAGGATGTAAGAAATATTCAATCCTACAGTTTTTCCCTTCTTAAATTCAATCCATCCCCCTAAATGTGGTTTCAAACAAAAGATGAACTTTTACTCCCTTACTGGATTCAAAGTTTTAGATTCTTGATACCTCTTCATGCCCCCTGATGTGGCATCCTTAACAACTTCCATCACTAAGGGAGAAATATCTATATGTTGGAATTCTTCTCTTGTATCCACATGATTTTTCACCTCATTTAGAAATTATGATTAAGTCGTGTTGACCTTCTCTAAATATGATGTATGTTGTATTTTTTTCTCTGGATCAACTTGATCAACAGGCACCAATTTATCAAGAAATCCCCCCCAAAAGAGAAGTATCCATGAATACATTATGAGAACATAATTCGTTAACCTATTTCCTTTGTCCTTAGATTTAATCCTCAACCCATTTGTTATAGAACAAAGTTATACATCTCTTATTGTGACCACTTTCCCATTATTTTGTCACATGTTGACACTTCCATGATGACATTTCATGAAAGTCACTTAAAAACACCTATATTGTAGAAACCATATATAGAATTATGTAACTACGTTTGACCTTTTCTCTGAATCATTGAACAAGTTTCTGAGTAAGAAAAAACTTTCCATAAGACACCAAAGCATGAAAATTCCTTGAAGTACCCTAAAAATGAGCGTTTTTAACAGAACTGCAACTTTTCTTAAGGGAACTCATGGTTATACTTTTGTATTCATGAATATGCTTCACTAGACCTATGATTTTCACCTGTAATGGTCAAAAAAATATAAAATATGATTAATTATTGAACTAGGATCAGTTTGGTTGGTTTTCGAATTGATTTGGTAGTTGTAACAGATCCCTACTGGACCCCTACTCTTCAAGAAAGTATATAAGAGAGTGAGATAGATCTATGAATAGGAGTTGACCTTTGCATTGTTATCGTGGTGGAATTGGGACTCTCATTCCCCCTACCTTTTCCATAGATTCTGTCTCCTTGTGTTGCATATCTTGGAGGTTGATATCCTTGGAGAAAAGAAACATAAGAAGCATATCAAGGTGTCGAGAGGTTCCTAACAAGAGGAGAAGCTGTACTTCTTCCACTTGTTTAATAAATATGTGATGTCCTTCATCATCCCAAATCATCTTTCAATATATGATTAAATATATTTTATGATTATATGATGATTTATATCAGATTAGGGTTTCAATTTTTACTAAACATCATCTCCTTTCATATAGTCTATTTGGTTTGAAGAAGGTATAACTTGTTTTGCAGGCCTCTTGGAGAAGAGGAGCAGGAGATGGGCTAGAGAAAGCTTAGACCAACCTTCAATTAATCAGGTATAGACCTTACTTGTCTCTTAATCTTTCTTAGAATTGTTTGTTGAACATTTTACATCTCTTTCAACCCTAGTATGTTGATGGTCTCTTAATCCCCAACCATAGGAACACTTTCCTCTACAATAGAACTAGTGACTCCACTAGGGAGAGCCTTGTATTTTTGGGTTTTTATTTACCTGTTTGAGTATATTTAAGGTTCCATGTCCTTCTTACAAATTAGGAGAAACCTTTGAGTCTGATACAACACCTCCCTTTCCTTCCTAAGCTAGTTTTAGACCTTTTTTGGGTTGTCTTCCACCATTTCTTAGGTGTTGGACTGAACAATAACTATTTCCATATGCATTCATGACCCTATCTACTAGCAACCTGAGACTCATTCATGAACCTGCCTTAAAGAAACTCATGAATGCGCCTAAATGCATCTTTTTTCATCATTTTTATGGTTTTTTTTTTTAATGTTTGGAGGGTTGTTTGAGGTGTCTTTTAGGTTCCTCTAAATGTGAATGAATATAGGGAGTTAGTGCAATCTATTTTAGGTTCTATTTATCTATATTTTCAGTCTTTTTCAAGTCCTATATCTTGTTTTGCTTCCCTCCTCCCCCGCCTCCTTCTTTGGATTGACCTTGTTGGAAAAAGGTGTTGAGCAGCCTCTATTTGCAAGTCTAGATTGATTCTTGGGACTTCTTGACCCTTATTTGTTTTAGTATTTTTGTTTAGTATCTTCATGCCAAATTGGTTGGGTTTTTTACCTTTGCAAGTCTCCCTCCGTAGTTAGTTTCTTTCAGAATTTAGGGCATCCTAGGGTTTGTTAGTGGGGTATGGAACAATAGTCTATTTGTTTTGATTACTTTAATTTGCATGCATTAGTTGATAGGTTTTTTTTTCTTTTGCAATAATAAAAGAAAAATTGAAAAGAACATATGGTTTATTTATATTCACGTAGATTAGGGGCATAGTCTTAAATGCATCACATTTCTTTGTTCTTTGAAAAATAAAAAGAAAATTTTCTTTCATGGCTTTCAATTTTCAGTTTGAAAAAAAATGATAAATATGAACTTCTCTTCCCATGAATCACCCTCTCACTCTCTATGTGAGGCGAGGGTCATTGTTACTACATTGCATTACAGTTGAGTGCTTTCCCATGTTTAATTTTCCAGCTGTTGCTTTTCTTATATGTTGACAACTTTTCATACTTTAGCATATAGTTCCTCAAAACCAACTCCTATTTAGGAATTATATCTCTTACCTCTCATTAAAGGGTAGAAATATTAAAAATAGTTCCCAAAATTGATGTTTGTGGGGCTATAAGGTTGGAGGATTCCATGAATATCCTAAAACATGTTCACAACTATCCATCACATGCTCCACTAGTATTTCACTTTTTCCTTTAACCTCCGACAGTAGAAAATTATCCTAGGGCATTATCAAGAATAGTTTCACCCCCCTCTTCAAGAGAGATCAGAATCACACGTGGATTTAATTTCCCATATTATATTGTTTATGTTTTGTGAAAATAGTCTTCTGATGTGTCTGTCACATGCCCCAATTTGCAAAACAATTTTCTGTTATTGAGGAACATTATGTTATATTTTATGTTAAAGTTTGTAATTAATGACCAAATGGGGTAAAGGATAATTTAATGTATTGCAGATATTTTATTAATAAATAAATAAAAGATGAGACAAAATCTTAGGGAAGCTGTTAAATGAGTGTTTACTGGTCACTTGGTGCAGGAGATTGGGTTGAGAGCATATTGACAAGTGGCAGCATCCTCAAACTACTTCTAGATGTTTCAGGTGGCACCTTCCCTATATTTGTGGTCATGATTCCCCAAGAAAGTGGAGCAAGAGCAGGTGGCTCACTAAGTAAAAAATGACCTATAAGACCTAGGCATGCTTATAAAAATTTCCATTGAAGACAACTGAGGCTGCTCATTCTGGATTTGTCATCATTCTGAGTGAATGAAGTGCACATGTGAATTTCAATGGAGGGGACTAGTTGAAGTAAGTTTGAGGGGATAAGTGCTGAATAATAAACTTGTGCAGCTATTCTAAGATGAAGTTCTTGCTACTATAAGTAGGACTGAGTTACTTCTGAACACTCAATAGAGTTGCAGAGGGTCTCAAGATTACATCTCTCACCCAGTGCTCTACTAGGAGGACCAGGAGACAAGCTCGGGGGTCCTGAGAATTGTTGTTCAGCTTTTCTTCAGGAGTTGGTTGGGAGGAACAACCTCCTTAAGTTGTTGTCACCTCATCTATTTGACAGGTTCTACTTGTTTAAGTTCAGTTTATATTTGTTTTCTGCATAAAAAAAGTTTAAGAGTTTTGCATGAATATATATATTGGTATTTTATTTCTATTAGGGTTAAGTAAGAAGAATTATTTATGTGGTGAAAGCTAGTAACTTGTTAGGTTAGGGTTAATTAGTAGAGATATTGCTGAGTTAACTGATAGATAGGAATATTACCCAAACTGTATTTTTCCACGCCTCTTGCAAGGCAGTACTCTAGTACAACAGGTATGCTTAATTTAGATAAGTAGATTTAAATAAAATTGAATGTAGAATATGTAAATATTTACTTCTACAGGTTTTTGGGTAATCCAATTATAGAATTTTAGCTATATTTGTTTTATCTATTCAAAGTACCTAAAATGATCTAATTACAGGTAGTAAAACAAATCAAAAGAATATGTACTAGTATGCATACTTTTTTTTATACAACCAAAATTAGTAAAGTACATATTATAAATTAAATTGGTAAACCCAAATAAATAATATAAGATGAGTAATATTAAATAAATAATAACCTAAATAATTTGATTATAAAAAAAGCATGTGAACTAGGGTTATTGAAAATAAAACCACTAACTCTGTAAACCTTTAAGAATATTTAGGGTTTACAAAATATCTGTTTTTCACAACAGAATAAAATAAAAAAATTATATTATCAAAAACTTAGTAATAGAATTCAGAAATCACAGAGAAGAAATACATTTCTACAATAAACAACATTCTCAGTCTTTTTTACAGATTTTCATTGCAGTAGCATTTATTTTACTACTAGTAAAATATTCTTTATCCAAGGTCTACAAATATTTTTCTTTTAATAAGAAACAATAAATTCTTACTGATCTAGTAACCCTAAAAATAAAAAATTTTAATGACAACAATAATAACTAAATAAACTGAATTCACACCATTTTTAAAAGCAACAGAGATACTGCTAAATCCATTTAAGCAGTTAAAATCCTTTTAATATTAAAAGAAAACAAAATAGACATAGTTAGGCTTGCAGCCTTTTTCATTTATCTATCAAGGCTTAAAATCTTGTTCAAAAACTATTTCTCCATATATACAAAACTCATAAAATTAAAACTAAAACATCTATCTGTTCACAGCTACAAGAGCCTTCTCAAATCAAGAGTAGCTATAACTACTGACATTTATTTTTTCTGTATAAAAAAACTCATTAAATATTCAAAACTATCACCATCTATTTAATCTTAAAAACTCATTAATCCTTCAAGAGTAGCATCCTGACAGTACAGTCACAGCTTAGAGACAAAATCTTAAAAACTATTACCATCTATTTAATCTTAGACCGAGAAGGCTCAAATGCTAAAATCATGAAGTTGCGGCTGTGACATCCCATATCCATTCATTACAACAACCACTAGGGCTTAAAAAACTTGTAAATTAAAAGAACAAGAGTAGAACTAATAACCACAGCTGAGCCATCAACTACCACACATGACGGTGCGAACCTTTTTTCCACCATACTTTATATGCAGGAAAAAACCCCAGATGTCACTGAGGATTACCAGGGGAAGCGCTCTTGCTGAAGACTGTGGGTTGAGACTTCTTTTCAGCTTCAAGTTTGAGTATGGAGAAACCTGCACACATAAAAGTTTAACCCTGTTACTTTACCCTCATTTATTTTACCTTAATGAAAACTGTAGAAGGAGCAAGTCAACAAAGTCGACTTGAACGAGGACCGACTTAGTCGATCAGCTAACTAAGTCAATGGACTGACTTAGTCGATCAGTCGACTAAGTCGATGGACCAACTTAGTTGATCAGCCGATTAAGTCGGTCGGCCGACTAACTAGAAGATTAGGTCGGCTAAACTAACAGTCGTGTCGGTTCACCGAACCGATAGGTAGTTATTTTGTAATTGTTTATAAATTGTATATATTAGGCTATTGAGCCAAATGAGAACTACCTTGTATGAACTCATTGTAATATAATCTGTTATTTGTATCTATTCTTATCTCTTGTCTCTGTGTTATATTTATATGTTTTAGTATGTATTATTGGTAACCTTATGTGATCTATGAGATTACAACAATGGTTCCGTTGCCGGTAGTACATGACTGAAATATTTGCTTGCATATGGTACCACAGCAGGAGATTAAGGACTGGTGGGAACGTAAAATTGCAAATTACTTGCAGAATTACGCCAGAAGGAATAGATTAACAGTCGTAGAAGCCAAACACAGATTTTTTACAGAGACACATGATAAGTTTGTCGAATCAGTGCCACAACTCTTGAAGCAACTTCTGGATGAGAAAGTCGGACGCAACTAAAGAACAACAGTTGCTGGAGAAACTGATCCGAGGAGGCCGAACGAATCTATCGGAGTAGTTTGAGAAAATCGTCGACGACTTCTATGAGGAACAAGCAGTGGAAGATAGAAATTCTGTGGAAACTGTCAAAAATAAATTTTACATAGAATTCACTGAACAATTCTTGTGTTCCTTACCGACCTTGTTGTTCAAATTCTTGATAGAGAACAGAGCAGGCCACATCGTTGAACCTCGTCCACCATTGTTCGAACAGCCATCAAACACTAACTGGGCAGAGAAGCAGAGGAAGTGGGAGAAATTTATTGCAGAAAGGGAGTGGGAATACCTCCTGAGAAAATAAACTGAACTATCCGAGCTTTCTAAAAGCGTTGAGTAGGCTATGGGGGGGTAGCTGGTCCTGTGTTGAAGATAGACTATATTGGATCCTAGTCAGCTCAAAACCAGATAACAGTCACCAGTAGTGAGGAGTCGACCACAAGGGACCTCAAGAAAATAGTATCGTACGAAAGTATGCCAGATATTCAGAAACTATAAAGGGAAAAGAGACACCAGAGAAGGGAAGCACGACAAGAAATAGACTTAGAGCTGCGAAGAGGACAAAACCCTAGGGAGAACAACAATGAAGAGAATCCACCAGAGTCAGTTCATGATCGACATGAAGAGGGCATCGAGCAAGAAGTGTCCCCTAAGGAGGAAGAAGTGTGGATAGAGCATCCAGAAGCTCTCCAAATAAGAGCTCCTAGTGAAGGAATAACCGTTTCCCCAATAAATCCACGTACTAGAATACAGACTATTGTCGAAGACGACCTCTGATTAGGAGGTAGTGACTATAGCATATGGATTCGAATCGGCGACGATACGTACACAGGACGACACCTGATCATATGTTGACCAATATAAGGGAACTGGGTGACCTTTCAAGCGGCACCATCCCTCCGAAGTATCCACTTGCTCTTACCGACACAGGAAGGAGCACCCCCCCCACCAAGTATAGCTTTATAAGAAATCAAACAATCATACCTACGAGCAACAAGTCACAATGGACCATTGACAGTAGAAGTCGACATCAACCGACTGCAAGTTGACGAAGGATTGGCAACCGACAGAAATAGCAGTTTCGTCGACCAGAATTCCACAGGCTCGACTACATCAATAACCCCACCACTCTCACCACCACCCACACCTCCACCCCCGCCACCTTCTTAGAGCAGTGAGAGTGATTTAAACATGGGTCACGGATTGACTCACATCCCCCTTTATGAGGGAGATGAAGACCCTAGACGACATTGGTTCGTCTGCGAGTCAATCTGGGAAGCCAACCAGGTTACGGATGAAGACTGAAAAATGGCATAGTTCGCAGGAGCGTTAAGGAAAAGGGCATTGACATGGTACATGACCTTTTCAGAAAGAAAACCTAGAGCGACAAAAGCCAAAATTAAGGCATAATTCTTGTCCTTCTTTAAAACTCCATATGCCAAACACCTAGCCGCAAAGAAGCTCAAAAATACTTCACAGAATCCAGGAGAATCCATCCGAGACTACGACAAGTGATGGAAAGATTTACTGAGCCAATTGGATTACGTTATTGATGAAAAGTTACTAATTCAATGGTTTCTTGCAGGACTATTGCCAAAAGTACGTCGACATATTAGTCTGGAGACGTTCAAAACATATGAGGATGCACTAACAAAGGCTCTACAGGTCGAAATGGATGAAGATATACCTGCATATCCCACAGACCATAAATTGGAACAGCAGCTCGAAAATGTACAGAAGTCTCTGAAAGAGCTAAGCCTAAAAAATTAGGAGATCTGGTGCACTAAATGCTCAACCAACAGCCACTCAAAAGACAATTTCCAACAATACTATAGCCAACAAGACATCCATTTTGTACAGACCAAATTATTTTACAAAATTTGCCAGGAACACGGGGATCACTCTACAGCAGAATGCCTATTTAATATGAAAAATGGCAAGGATTCTTGGTGCGCCATATGAGAAACCAAAAGTCACAACACCACCGACTGTCAATTAAACCTCAAGAATCGACAGAAATATCACGCGGTATACAAAACAAATGCAATAGTGCAACATAACGAGCAAAAAAATACAGTAACTGACCAGAATGGACAAAAACATGATGACCGACGATATGAGCGCCGGTACGATAATCGACACCAAGGGTACGGAGGAAGAGGTCGATTCGTCAGGAATCGTGACATACAACTGCGTCAACCCACCCAATGCTTCATATGTCACAAAGAAGGTCACCGATACGCCGACTGTCCATACAAGGACATGACTGATCTTAAATTCTGTAACCACTGTGGAGTAGGCGATCACTCACTTGAGGATTGTCCTACTATGTTAGAGAAAATTAATAACAAGAAAAATGTTAATGTCTTGTCTTGTGTCCAAAAACATGATGTATTAACTACTAAAAATATGCATATTGTCACTCGACAAGGCACAAAAACAGGCCCTGATAACCCTCAAATTAGTAAGGTTAACAACACAAATGGTTATCCTAACCCTACGAAGGAGAAACAAACATATCAAGAATCCACACACATATTCCACGACATTGCACGACAAAAAGACATCGTTAACAGTCGACCCGACACAATACATCAAATAATCCAACTGGTTCAAACTGACCAATCAGTATCCCAGTTTATAGACTTATTGCATGAAATAAAAAGCACCAACTCTGAAAAACAAACCAAAAATATATGCATCCTGAACCAAAAAGACAAAAGCAATGCCGACCCACTTGTCAACCTGGAAATCGAAGGTTACCACGTCCGACAAGTCATGCTCAACTTTGGGTCCCAAGTGAATATCATGACCCGGGATACATGGGAACAAATGGGAAAACCTCAACTCTATGAGTCAGGTATTTACCTAAAACTCGCCGACTAAGGCCTCATTGAATCCATTGGGGTTTGGAGAAATGTCGACACGACCATCAAAGGAATCTCGACCAAGGTTGATTTTGAAATCATTGACCCAAAAGAAGGATCTAAATCCTTTTCGGCACTAGTTTGTCGACCTTGGGGCCGAAAGATGAAAGCCTCCATATCCTTAGACAAAGAACAAATCAAGTTAAAAGGAAATGGTCAAAAATTCATTGTACCAATTCACCCATCCCAAGGAGACCCTTGGACGGAACCTATTGATGAGGAAGTCGATGTCAGACAACTTTACCAGATCAACAACGATACCGACTACACTGAACCAAACATCCACGTGGAGCTTCACTTAGGTAACCAAGACTCAATTGGTTATAACTCAGATGCTGAATTGTATGACTGGGAAATAGAAAATTACGAAACACAAGCAAGAGGGTACTGGACTATATAAAAAGTACAGAAAAAACCCACCCGACAGTGCTTCATAGTCTCAATTATCCCCAAAATATTTGAAAAGAAAATCAGGGAACGACCTACTTTACAACCAACCAACTTCAACACTACACAATTACCTAGGTATAAGGAGAGGGAATCCCCAATCCTACATGTTGAACAAGTATCTAAAAATATTGGAGAACATGGTCGACTTCAAAGCTTAGTTGAAACGTTTACAGGTCAAGCAGCTAGATGGTGGGATACCCATCAGACAAAACTACAGACCTGGACAACTGCCTCAACCTACTTTGTAGAGAGGTTTGGTGGGAAGAAGTTAACCCAAGAAGCCCAAATCCCTATTTTTACCCAAGGTCAAAACCCAGAAGAACATATCAAGACTTGTGAAAAGGAGTGGAGAAGACTTGGCTATAAGGATGAAAGAGCTTGGCCGCATTTGTTCCCTTCAACCCTAGCCGACTTACCCAATAAATGGTATAACATGGAGGAAGCTTGAGGTGAAACATTATTTTGGCATGAACTAAGGGAAATTTTTATCAAAGACTTCAACTTCATACCTCAAGATGAAAAACTGGTTGAGACAACATAGCAAATCAAAGAGTTTGTTCAGTCGACCGAAAAACAACCCTCCTAAGCCCATCGAAAAATCAAGGAATGTAACAGTATACAAACCACGTCGACACCCCATTCAACCTGTCTACAAATGGAAAATGAACACACAGAAGGAAAGAGCTTCAGATGGAAATCCAACCATATGGAAACAACAAAACCTATCTACTCAATACTTAAAGTCACGACCACCGACAAACCAGACCTCGATAGAATGACTGGAGCTGACTTCCCCGCCACATTCTCATAGTTCAAAGAAAGAAGTCAGCCGATCAATGAAGCTAAAGCACCAGAGTGGCTAGATGCCAAGGTGAAAACTAAAGAGGTCGACATTTCAAATGACGACCGGCCAAAACTCGCAAAAATTGGTGACTATTGGAACGAACAACAGACCACTGAAATAGTAAACTTACTTAGAGAATTCCATGATGTATTTGCCAGATACTATAAAGACCTAAAAGGTCTAGTACAAGAAATGGGTGAAATGAAAATAGATACTAAACCTGATGTCCGACCTGTCAAGAAAAGACCTTATAAACTAGCTCATAAGTATAAGGAAATAGTTAAAAAGGAAATCAACAACATGTTAGCAGCAGGGATCGTTTACCCTATCGACCAGTCAGAATGGGCAAGTCCCATGGTCGTATAGCCCAAGAAACATGACCCAACAAGATTAAGAATCTGTGTCAACTTTCGGGAGCTCAACAAAGTCACACTGACCGACCCATTCCCCACCCCTTATGCTGATGAAATCCTGAATGAAGTTGCAGGACATGAATGCTACTCATTCACAGATGGATTGTCCAGCTACAACCAAGTACCCATAGCTAAAGCAGACCAAAAGAAGAAAAAATTTGTGTGTGAATTTGGGTCCTTTGCTTACATAGTTATGCCTTTTGGGTTAAAGAATGCACCTGCAGTGTTTTCCCAAATGGTTGTCAAGACATTCCAAGAGTACATATATAAGACTATGGAAGTATACTTTGATGATTGGAAAATCTACTCCACCTTAAAAGATCACTGCACATGGCTCTGACTTATGCTGGAAAGATGTCAACAGATTCAACTTTCCCTGAATATTAAGAAATGTATCTTTATGACTCCCATAGGCATACTCTTAGGACATATTGTCTCTAAAGAAGGAATCAAGGTCGACTTTGCCAAAATTAAGATTATCCTCGACTTGAAACCTCCAGTAAACCCCAAACAAGTCAGGGTGTTACTTGGCCATACAGGATATTATAGAAAATTCATATGATACTATTCAGATATGACCTATCCTCTTGAAGAACTACTAAAGGAAGATCAAGAGTTTAAGTGGACAGAGGAATGCCAAGTCTCCTTCGACAAACTGAAAAGAAAGCTCGTCGAAGCCCCTATTCTCAAATTTCCAAACTGGTCAACCACATTTCATGTGCATATCGATGCCTCAGGAATAGCAATCGAAGCAATCCTGACTCAACCAGGGGATGATGGGATGGATTAACCTATAGTTTACAGTAGTCGAAAACTAAATAAGGCTGAAAGAAACTACTCAACCACTGAAAGAGAAGCCCTAGGTATGGTCTTTTCCCTACAAAAGTATCGACATTACCTTTTATCCAACCCCTTCATATTCTACACCGACCATCAAGCCCTGAAGTACCTTATCAATAAACCACTCCATCATGGCAGAATTTGTCGATGGCTACTTCTTTTCCAAGAATTTGAATTTGAAGTCGTTGTCCGACCTGGAAAGCTAAATGTCGGGCCCGACCATCTATCCCGCATAGACACAGGGGAGGAACCGACAACGACTTACCAGATGCCCACTTATTCTGCATAGAAGTAGTACCAGCAGAACTAGAGGAAATTGCTCAATTCTTAGAGACCGGTTAGGCACCAGAAGGTATGAATACCAAGAAAAACAAATATTATCTATGAAGGCTGCACCATACAGCCTCATCAATGGATTTTTATATAAAATGGGACTCGACAACATTCTTAGGAGGTGTGTACTCGACCATGAGCGAAACCAAATCATGCATGAAGCACACTATGGACCTGCGGGAGGACATTTTCAAGCAGACACAACTGCAAAGAAAATCCAATAGTCAGGATTGTGGTGGCTGACACTCCACAAATATTGCAAAACTTTTGTTAGTTGATGTGACAGATGTCAACGACTTGGTCGACCTCTGTCGAGCACAGAAATTCCCTTGATATCAGTAAACCCCAGTCTCACATTTGAGATCTGGGCTATAGACTTCATAGGACCATTTTCTATCCCCGCCAAAATATCAGGTGCAAGATATATTATCACTGCAGTAGAATATGTTACCAAATGGGCCGAAGATGAACCTGTCGATACATGTTCGAGTGAGGTAGCTGCTAATTTTATCTACGAAAACATCATTACTAGATTTGGATACCCACTAACATTGATTAGTGACCAGGGAACACACTTTATCAACAAAACTATCAAAAACTTGACCGACCAGTTTCACATAGACCACCAACATAGTACAGCATATCACCCATAGTCGAACGACACGATTGAAGCTTTCAATAAAGCATTAACAAAAGGGTTAACCAAAATATGCAATACCAACAAGGACAACTGGGATGAGAAAATCCTTGCAGTTTTATGGGCATACAGGACAGCCTATAAAAGGTCGACCGACCAAACCCCCTTTCGACTAGTCTACGGACAGGAAGCAGTCATCCCCCTACATTTTCGACAGCAGACACCTATTGTAGCACAAATACTACATGTCGATGTTGAACATGCCAGAAAGGATCGACTATTTCAACTTAGTAAGCTAGAAGAACATAGACTCATGGCTATACAACACCAGGAAATTCAAAAGCAACAATAGAAAGCCTGACACGACCGCAACATCAAAAAAAAAAACCTATCGGTCGGTGACCTTGCCTTACTCTATAATAGTTGAGTCAAAGGAAAACCTAAGAAACTCCACATAGAATGGATGGGACCTTACGTGGTCGAAGAAATACATCCCAATGGATCGGTCCAACTGAGGACGCTACAGGGACTAGTATTTCGGAAGCTTGTTAACGGATCCTGACTCAAACGTTATAGAAACTATAAAAAAAAAACATATAACGACCTTAACCGACACCCAAAACCCATAAAAAAGCTAAAAATTCCAAAAATAAAATACTACACCCGACACAACAAAACATGATAGGAACTCACTACATCGACATCCGACATCATCATCTTTGATCATCTTCATCGACCATTCCGGTCGACCATTCTCAGTACCGACACCGGCCGACGACCTCGAAAGTCCCATCACGCATTTATGACCTCGAGTGCCGAAGGAAAGACACCATTGCTTCCCTCTCGTGTATTAAAGCTGGAACGTCAAGTCCACCATTAACATATCCATCACAACACGCCACCACACTCTCGCATATAAATACTAGACTGTCGAAGGTTCATTCACCACACCCTTTATACACAGAGCATCTGCATACTCAGTCGACCAAAAGTCAAGAACCCTGTAATAATCCTGACCAAACCGACACCATGGCCCCCAAACTAACCCGAGCATCGACCAAAGGCAAAGAGCTCTAGGCTGCGGATACACCCTTGGTCCGCAGGTTGAAAAACATCAAGAACGCCAAAGTACAGGAGGGCCAATGGCAAAAACTCTGGACCGAGATCCCAGAGTGGGCCTTCGTCGATAAGAGAATGACCCAAGCCGCTGAAAAGTCCGAAAGAGCACCATCTTTAACTATCCCAACGCACCCCTGATGGCCAGCTTTGGTGGAACAAAAGAAGCGGCTGTAAAATTCATTATCAGTCGATACCACAACAGTTGGTTCTACTTTGATGAACCGATCGACATTACTGGGGATGTCATCTCAAAAATTACTGGTCTATCTAACCAAGGAAACCCTGTACCAATTGGAATTAAGGAAGGGTTGGTCCAAGAACTCACAGGATCACCATCTGGGAAAAATTCCAAAGGGTTGGTGATCAGCCAGATTGCAACTCGAACGCCATAGATTGTGGCTAAAATCATCGCCATCACACTTACCTTAGCAGGTCGGAGCAATGACCTCAAACTGGAAATGCTGGAGGCCGTCGATGCAATCGCAACCGACGGTCGAATCTATCGATGGGGAGATTATGTCACCGACATGATCAAAACCGTCTGCGAATGATGTCAAGAGACGGGAGGAATCATCAAGTTCCCCTCCCTCATCCTTTGGATCATTATGTACCACATCTCCCTGGTAGGAAGTCCAGTTTTCCAGGAACCAAAAAAATTCGACATGAACCGGTTTAAACCCTTCTCATAGAAAGGAACCCCACATGAGCTGCAGCAAGGGAAAGTGTTTCTAGAAAATTGGTTCCAACAGTTGAAAATTCACACAACTAGATGGAGGGTGCTATAGAACATCCGACGAAATCTACCGGTGAACTCCCACATACAGTTGGAGATTGACCATACAGTGGTATGATACATGCAGGGCGAGAACCCCAAGGCCAATGCCCTCAACTACTACTCGTCTGTCGACCAAATATTCTGGGAATTGACTCGACAGGTGAAGAAAAGAATAAAAATACCCGAGGCAGTGAAACAAGTCGACTTTTCAATCGTCGAGCCACTCATCGACCAGGAGAAAGAGGAAGACTACGAGCTCAACCTCTACATAAGTACATTTGTNATCCCCGAGGCAGTGAAACAAGTCGACTTTTCAATCGTCGAGCCACTCATCGACCAGGAGAAAGAGGAAGACTACGAGCTCAACCTCTACATAAGTACATTTGTGTCGGAATACACCCCGGTCGAGCCCACTGGTCGGGTACACATAACCATCAAGCCTCCGATCGAATAGCGAGTCGACCCCTAGCCGACGGAACCACAACCACAACAGCAAACAACTCCCCCAGCCCCAGCCATTGTCACCCCAACACCAGTACCGACGGGTGAAGTCGAGCCCGCCAACACCGAGTATGCTCTATCAAAAGACATCATCAAGAAATTGGCCAAGGAGATAGCTGCCACCAGAAAGAAAATCAAAGCCCAAAAAGTACAACAAGGCAAAGGTAAACGCAAGCTTATCATTGTTGAGTCGTCTGATGATGAAGAGGACCTACTAGCTGCGGCCGTCGACATTGTAGAGGATGCCGCTGCAAACAAAGTACCAGTTGAAACTCAGTTTCAATGATTTATCGAAGCAGGAGCACCGGAAGGTCGACCAAATAAGCAAAAAACCATGACGACGCCTGAAGACGTCGTCGATCTTGTGTCGACCCCTCCACCCCCATCATCGACACCCATAGTCTAAGAGCAAGAACCGGCACAGTAGTCGGTCAGCCCCCTCGACCTATACAAAAGAAAGATACCGGATTTGGTGAAAGAGAAGTTTGACAAAGACATTGAGCTCAAAAATTTCTTTGAAATGCTGCCCGATCTATTTCAGTCAGCTCAAAAAATTCATACACAGGCCCCTCTCTATACAGGCAGCAGGCTCTTTGCACACCTCATGTTGACCTTCACCCGAACCAACCAAGAAGGAGACATAATTGGCCATGTGAAGTCTACCATTGAACATATCGACCCTAAAACCCAGGTCGAACTCCCCACCACAACACCGCCGGAAGTAGATATACTGTCCGATGTAAGTCTACACCCCACTTTCGACAAACCCATTACCCCTGACCATTCCCCCACTCCATCGCCACCGCCACCATCACCACCTCCCCCACCACCACCGTATTCACAGACAAACCTTTCACAACCACCTACATCTGCACAGCTGGAAGTGGTCATATCACCTCCCCAACCAGAAAAACCATCGAATTCCATTCTGCCAACCACAGACCCACCCTCAACTGCTGCAGGTACCTAAGAGCCAGAGGCAGACAAGCACAAGAAGAAGAAACGGCATCATACAAGAAATTCCAGCCTACGGATCAACTTAAGGGATGCAAGTTCCTTGACCGACACAGAGGTTGGCAAACTCCTCAAAAACTTGGCCAAAGAAGCAAAGACAGGGATGGTACGGAAAAATAAAGAGCTCATAGACAGAAATACAGAAGCAGTTGAGTTTCTCGGCAAATACAGAGCTCTAGCTCAGCCCGTGAGACTAGGCCCTATCGAAGTCGACACAGATCGACCACTTGAAAGAGCATATCAGCTCTTCGAGACCATGGTATCGACCGTCCAGGCCCATCTCCAAGAAACCAAGGAATAACAGAAGGAAGAGACTGCTCAACTGCTCCTCGCTCAGCACACTACCTTCTCGGAAGCATACAAAGTTCTACAAGACCATATGGAAGAATCCATTGTCACCGAGGAAGTCTTAAGAGACTGGCCTACTCACTATCGGCATGTCTATCAGCAGACACAGCAGACGCGTCAAGGCATTCAGGCCTTGGAGGGCCGAAAGATGACAGAGGTAGAACTCAAGCAGGCAATAGAAGAACAGATCGTGCTGGAGACCAACAAACTGCAGAAGCTGGAACGGGAAGCACATCAGTGGGTACAACAGGCTCTTCCCAACTTAGAGAAAGTCGACATCATCTTCCCACAGATGAAACGACTCATTGACGCAGTAGAAGAGCAGAACCAGTCCTTGGGCCCCAACATGGAAAATATTGCAGAAGTACCCATTTCAGAGAAGATGTCGGTCCTATCAAGTCTAACTACCCTAACTATCGACATCCAAAAATATTTACAGAGTTGGACATATTTTCAACATCACCTTGCCATCACAACTCCGGCCATAGTCGAGATCTATGTCCAAAGAAGACCGACCATCCGTCTCCATAGCCCACCACAATAGCATTTGATGGACCTCACCAACATTTTTTTGTACCTCCCTATTTCTTCAGGACGAAGAAACGTTTTGTTCATGGGGGAGATGTAGAAGGAGCAAGTCGACAAAGTCGACTTGAACGAGGACCGACTTAGTCGATCAGCCGACTAAGTCGATGGACTAACTTAGTCAATCAGCTGACTAAGTTGGTCGGCCGACTAACTAGAATAATAGGTCGGCTAAACTAACAGTCATGTCGGTTCACCGAACCGACAGGTAATTATTTTGTAACTGTTTGTAAATTGTATATATTTAGCTGTTGAGCCAAATGAGAACTCAGTTTAGTTCTTTGCCTTGTATGAACTCATTGTAATATAATTTGTTATTTCTATCTGTTCTTATCTCTTGTCTCTGTGTTATATTTATATGTTTTAGTATGTATTATTGGTAACCTTATGTGATCTGTGAGATTACAACAAAAACCTTACCACTTAAAACTGAAAGGAAACAGGGTGTTTTTACCTTTTTAAAGCCGCACAGCAATAAAGTCGTGAAAGCCACCCAAGCCTGGTTTGAAGGCTCGTCAGAGAAGGTAAATCCCTATGAATGGATTTGTGTAGAGTGTAGTAAAAACCTCAACCAACTACCTTTTTACTATAAAAAATCTTCGACACTACCGCAGTACTAAAACTAACACAACAAGACAACGAGAAAGACCAACAAATCCACAGTACCCCTTGCACATGTGAAAAACTAGTTGCAATAGCTATCAAATTCTTACCTACTCCTCTACACAAAAAACAAGGTTACAAAGGCCTGCATACAAATTTATTCAATGGAGGGTTACATCGTGCTATGGTGGCCATAATCCTGTGGCTCGACGACTCCGCCATCCAACAATATAGGCATAATTTTAGGGTTTCGACATTTTTATATGGTGATACAAGTCAATGAGAAACCCTAGCTCTCCTTGCCAACCACGTGTCCTCAAATTCTTCTCAAATCATGGGTATCGGACTATAGTAGAAAGTCTCGATCATATCCTGCATAAATAATTGAAGTGTTAAGTCGAATCCCTTTTACTTTATTGCATTGTAATAATACCTTGCCATGTTTCAATTTCTTGGCTATAACCATAGGATAATAAAAATAGTTTAAAAACTTGCTCTGTATACTAATGCAATTTGGAATAATAATATGCTAGATATACTTTTCATAGTATTAACAATGTTTACACTTATATAGAAGTAAGACATCATTGAAAAGGATAAATTAATCCTCCCTAGAAGTACCTCACTTAAACCTTGGATTTGTAAAGTGATTTCTTTTACTATAGAGTTTTTATGAGAAATTTATCTAGAGCAAAAGAAATTACAAGGTTTCCTTTAGCATCTACTAGGAGAATAATACTTTTACAACTTTTAATACATAACCATTGTTGTTGAAATTTCATGTACAAATGGGTTTTATAATAGAGAACTAGGTGAGAACACATGGTTATAAAGTTTACTAACGGAGAGTTTTAAAGATTTAAAAGAACTCAATAGTTATGGACAATACCATAGACCAATCTCTACATAACATTAAGTAGTTGGGGTTACACATACGTGCAACATATCTTCCTTTTTATAAAAATGTTAGGTCCTTATGTTCTTATGGATAGAAGTAGAATTGTTCTTAAACGTTTTCAAAATGAAAGATATAAGCATATATTTGAAAAATACAAGAAGGAAGAATTAATTGGATTCCATATTGGTGGTAAAATTAACATGCATATAACCATCCTTCCACAGTATTGTTTTACCATCTTTATTGAGTTTGATAACATTAGCAATATCGACATTACCTCTTACAGTGTCAAGTTGCAAACAAACATTTTATTTACTAGCATTTTATCGTATGCTAGTGGAGTATCATTCTTGATCTAGAATTTTACTGGAACAAACTGCTTACCTATTAGAACCTGTAAAATAATCATCATTCCACTACATTAGATTTAAGCTAAGTAAACCCTGATGTCATCTAAGATTATTTCCTACTTGACAAAAGAAGACAATAACACACTTAGCATTAGATTAAGATACAGTGTTCTTTTCTCACCTTCTGAAAAACATAAACTGCTATGTTTAACATTCCCAACATAGTACTTTAAGATAAAGTAATAATTTATACAAAATCAAAGAAAAGAAATGCTCGTTGTTATTTTTTTTAACTGTTTGAGTATCTGCTAACAGTTAATGGTTCATTGGCAATGACAATCTTGACATTTTATGTTACATGAAATTTTTTAAATTTTTACAAATTTTTTGGGTTATTACATGTGGTTTCAGAGCACAAGGTTCAGACACTAGGCCTGAATGTTTCTCAACTTGCATAAATAGAACACTAGATTTAAACAAGTATATTGATTTTACTTTTCTTTTGAATGATACTTCCACGCAATTTTTCTCAGTTAACTGCAGGTATGGAAAGATTGGAGGAATATGCGGATGAAGAGTCCCCCTATACATAATGAAATAATTTTCAAAGAGAACCTATAAAAGAAGAAATAACTAATAATTATTCTGAACTACTAAAAATACTTAAGGAATTAAGAACAGAAATGGAAACGATCAAAAAGGAAAATGAGCGAATTTTGAGAGCTCGGGAGGAGCTAACTCAGATTTTGATGGAAAGATTTTAGAATGAGGAAAAAGATAAACGAAGAGAGTCTGAAGATATGCCTTACCAACATAAAGATAAAAAGACTAAACAATTTAAAATTGAAATTAACTCATCTTCTAAGGTGTATGGCGATTCACATAAAAAGAATTATCAATATACTAGTGATAGTAGTGAAGATAATCATTATACTAGGAAGATAAAGTTTAAACCTCATGAAGAAATCTTTGGAGAATTCAAGAAAATCAAGCCACCAACCTTTAATGGTGACACTAAGAAGGGAGAAGAGGTGAAGTCATGGCTGTTCGGGATAAATAAATATTTTCAAATTTACATTTACTCTAATCAACTTAAAGCCAAAATGGCTATTTATAATCTCACTGGGAAAGCAAATATTTGGTGGCAAGACCTAAAAAGAGTAAAAGGCATTAGGGAGAAAAACATTAATTGGAGTACGTTTAAGAAATGTTTCAAGAAGAAATTTTTGTCTGAACAGTACTATGAGGAGAGGGCTAAGGTATTTTACGAACTAAAATTGGGAACAATGAATATTAAAGAACTAAATAGTAAATTTCTAAGTTTACTTAGGTATGTTCCATATATTGTGGATGAGAAGCCTAAGGTACAACGATTTCTCAATTGTTTACCCTATCATATAAAATATAGAATTGAGTATGACAATCCAAAAACTTTAGAAGAAGCAATGAGAAAGATGAATTTCTGTTATGAACAGAATCGCAAAAAGGAAAGTATGACCAACTGGAAAGACAATTAACTAATAATTTTGAACAAAAGAAGAAAGGTTTTTTACCTAACTGAAATTTTAATAATAATAACACATGAAATTTTCCTAGTAAAATTTTTCAAGGGAACAAAAGTAATTCACAGACCAATCCAAATGGTCAAAGAAATAAAGAATATATTAATAACCACAACAACTATACCAAGAATTTTGAATGAAAGGAAAAAATAAAATGTTGGGAATGTAATGGTCCTCATTGTGCATCACTTTACCCCAATCAGAAGAAGATTGTTAGCAACATACACATGATACAGGAAGAGATGGCTGTCGATGATGTAGCAAGGACAATGCCCAGGATAATTGTAGCATTGGAGAATAGGCAAGTGGATTATCAAACTTCCATGGTGGAAGTGGAAGGTAAGATAAATCAAATACCTATATCTATTTTAATCGATCTAGGAGCTAATTTAAGCTATATTTATCCTGATTTAGTAGAAATGTGTAAGCTATCGGTATAAAATTTTGCAAAGTCTTGGTTAGTCCAGTTAGCTACTGGTGCAAAGAGAAAGGTAATTAACTTTGTTAAGAATCGTACAGTAAAAATGGATCAGTTTGAAACCTCTGTTAAGCGTAATGTTTTACCTTTGGGTTCATATGATATGTTAATTGGTATGGATTGGCTAGAACAACATAGGGTAGTCCTGAACTATTTCGATAACACCTTTACTTGGCATAAGTAATGATGGAGAAATAGTAAATGTAAAAGGAATCCCTAGGAAAATAGCCATAAGATAGATTTCTGCTTTGTAGCTTAAGAGAGTTGTTCGAAAGGGCTATAAAGACTTTGATGTAACAGTAATTAATGAAGAAAATACTAATAACAAAGATAAATTAAAACTGGAAGACATTCCAATCCTAAGGGAGTATTTAGATGTATTTTTGGAAGAAATTATGGGACTTCCTCCAAAACAGGAGTTAGAATTTACTATTGAGATAGTACCTGGTGCAGTGCCTAACTCAAAAGCCCCTTACCGGATGAATATACTTGAATTAAAGGAACTAAATTCATAGTTAAAAGAACTCATTGATAAGAATTACACTATACCCAATGTGTCTCCATCGGGAGCACCTGTTATTTTTGTTAATAAGAAGGACATAACTCTACGACTATGTATAGATTACCGTCAACTAAATAAAATGAATATCAAAAACAGATATCCATTACCCCACATAGATGATCTGTTTCATCAGTTACGTGGAGAAACAGTATTCTAGAAGATCAATTTACGATTAGGTTACCACCAGGTCTAAATCAAAGATGAATACATATTTAAAACAACTTCTAGGACCTGATATGGTCATTACAAGTTTTTCGTTATGCCATTTGGTCTTACTAATGTCCCAGTTGTTTTTGTGTCTGGTGAATAATGTAATGCGTAAATATCTTGATAAGTTTATGGAAATATTCATCAACGCCATATTAATTTGTTCAAGGTCTGAGGAAGAACTTAAAGAATATGTAAAAATTGTCTTGCAAGAGTTACGAGAACATCAACTCTACGCAAAATTTAGCAAATGTGATTTCTTTAAGGATAAAATTTAGTATCTGGGTCATGTGGGGACTAAAGAAGGAATTTTTGTCAACCCCGAAAAGATAAAGGCAATCAAGGAATGGTCAGTCCCAAAAGACGTAACTGACGTCCGATCATTCATGGGGATTACCGGATATTATCGAAGGGTTTTCAAGAATTGCAAATCCCATAAATTCTTTACAGAAGAAAGGGAAGAAATTCGAGTGGAGTCAAAAGTGTGAAGACAGCTTTGAAAGGTTAAATTTTTTATTAACTGCTGCACCAATCTTAAGAATTGATGACCCTATTAAATATTTTATAGTATGTAATGATGCATGCAATGACGGTTTAGGTGGAGTTTTAACTCAGGAAGGACACATCATTTCTTATGAGTCTAGGAAGCTGAATATTCATGAGAAAAATTATGTGACCTATGACTTAGAGTTAGCTGTTGTCATACATGCCTTAAAAATGTGGCGTCGTCATTTAATTGGAAGGAAGTTTATATTAATGACAAATAATAAAGGGTTAAAATATTTATTGGATCAACCTAACTTAAATGCTAGGCAATCTAGATGGCTAGCTTTCCTTAGCGAATACGATTTTGAAATCCAACATATTAAAGGAAAATAAAATAAGTTTGTTGGTGCATTAAGAAGAAATGCAAAACTGAATTTTACAGCAGCAATCAGTACCTATAAAACAGATTTAGAAGAACAACTAGAGGATGGAATGGGACAAGATGAAAATTATCAGAAATTACAAGCAAAGGTAAGAGAAAATTTAATTAAAAGTCTAAGTACAGGGTATAGTTTGAATGAAAAAGATTATTATTGTATAAATATAGACTATACATACCTAATGTACCTAAGATTAAGTTGTTGATTTTAAATGAAATTCATAAAACTCCTTAGTGAGGACATCCTAGTTATCATAAAACTATAACCATGCTAAGAAAGGATTATTTCTGGCCAAACATGAAAAATGAATTGGCAGAATACGTTGCTAAGTGCTTTGAATGTCAGCGAGTAAATAATGAACATCAACATCCAGCTGGGCTACTTCAACCATTACCTATTCCTAGCTAGAAGTGGGAGATAATTAGCCTTTATTTTATCACAGGACTACCTAGAAATCAAAACTTAAATGACTCAATAATGGTGCTTGTTGATAAATTGAGCAAAGCAACTCATTTTATAACTGTAAAAACTACTTATAAAGATGCAACTATTGTTGATATTTTCTTAAAACAAAATTTTTGGTTACACGGAATACTGAAGGTAATAATTTCAGACAGAGACCCTAAGTTTACGGGCAACTTTTGGAAGTCTTTGTTTAAAGGATTAAATACAATATTAAACTTCAACACCTCTTTTCATCCTCAAATAGATGGACACATTGAAAGAGTAAATCAGGTATTGGAGGATCTACTCAGAATGTATGTAATGGAGAAGCCATGTAAATGGGAAGATTACTTACACCTAGTAGAATTTGCTTACAATAATCACTATCAAGCCTCAACAAGGTATAGTCCTTTTAAAATTTTGTATAGAAGGAAGTGCAATACCCCCATATCATGGAGTAATCCAGTTGAAAGGATAGTATTAGGGCCTGAATTATTAAAAGAGATGGTGTTAATTGTAAAACATGTACAAGGTCATTTGAAAGTTGTGCAAGATCGACAAAAAAGTCAAGCGGATCTTAAACGAACTCCAAAGGAGTTACAAGTAGGAAAACATTTATTTATTAAGGTGAGACCTAAAAAGAGTTCTCTAAGGTCAGGTAGTTGTGCTAAGTTAGCACCCTTATATTGCGTACTTTTTGAAATACTATCCAAAATAGGACAGGTAGCATATCAGTTAGCTTTACCGCCAAACATAAGAGTTCACAATGTTTTTCATATTTATGTATTAAAAACATATGTACATGATGCTACTCATGTTATTAACTGAAATGATGTGCGGGTTGAACCCGAAGGAGATTTTATGGTGGAACTGGATTGTATCCTCGAAAGGAGGGAGATCTCGCTTCAGAATCACACCATTGGTTAGGTGAATGTGCAATGGAAGCACCTTAGTCCAGAAGAACCCACCTAGGAATTGGAAAGTCATATGCAAGATGCATATCCAATTATATTCGAGGGAAATTCCGAGGACAAGAAATAAATAACATCGAGGACAATGTTATAAATTAAGGGGTTGTGTATGTCACATGCCCCAATTTGTAAAACAATTTTATGTTATTGAGGAACATTATGTTATATTTTATGTTAAAGTTTGTAATTAATGACCAAGTGGGGTTAAGGATAATTTAATGTATTGCAGGATATTTTATTATTAAATAAATAAAAGATAAGACAACATCTTAGGGAAGCTATTAAATGATGGTTTACTGGTCACTTGGTGGAGGACACTGGGTTGAGAGCATATTGACAAGTGGCAGCATCCTCAAACTACTTCTAGTTGTTGTAGGTGGCAACTTCCCTATATTTGTGGTCATGATTCCTGAAGAAAGTGAAACAGAAGTAGGTGTCACATTAAGTAAAAATTGACCCAAAAGAACAAGGCATGCTTATAAAAATTTCCATTGAGCACAGCTGAGGCTGCTCATTCTGGTGTTGTGATCCCATAATCTCCTGAGCATGAGACAGTTATACCTAAAGCTAATGGAACCAGTGTAGCCCCAGCCATACCCCAGGTGTTTCCCCATAATAAGGTACTTAATTTGCTAATTTCAGTTGTCCTAATTGCCAATCAGGCAAGCTTAGGTGGAAATAATGGTAGTATTTATATTGAATTTAGTGGAAACTTCTTGGGAATATTCTGAGTGAATCAAGTGCACATGTGAATTTCAATGGAGGGGAATAGCTAAATTAATTTTGAGGGGATAAGTGTTGAATACTGAACTTGTGCAGCTATTCTAAGCTGAAGTTCTTACTGCTGTAAGCAGGATTGAGTTACTGTTGAACACTCGGTAGAGTTGCAGATGATCTCAAGATTACATCTCTCACCCAGTGCTCTACTAGGAGGATCAGGAGACAAGCTCAGGGGTCTTGCGAACTGTTGTTCCACTTTTCTTCAGGAGTTGGTTGGGAGAAACAACCTCCTTAAGCTGTTGTCACCTCATCTATTTTACAGGTTCTACTTGTTTAAGTTTAGTTAATATTTATTTTCTATATCAGAAAAGTTTAAAAGTTTTGCATGAATATATATATTGATATTTTATTTCTATTAGGGTTAAGTAAGAAGAATTATTTATGCGGTGAAACCTAGTAACATGTTAGGTTAGGGTTAATCAGTAGTGATATTTGTCAGTTAACTGATAGATAGGAAAATTACCCAAACTATATTTTTCCACGCCTCCTGCAAGCCAGTACTCTATTACAGCAGGTATGCTTAATTCAAATAAGTAGATTTAAATAAAATTGAATGCAGATGTAAATATTTACTTCCAGAGGTTTTTGCGTAATCTAATTATAGAATTTTACTATTGTATTTGTTTTATCTATTGAAAGTACCTAAAATTATTTAATTACAGGTAGAAAAAAAAATCAAAAGAATATGTACTAGTATGCATAATATTTTTATACAACCAAAATTAGTAAAGTACATATTATAAATTCAATAGGTAAACCCAAATAAATAATATAAGATTAGTAATATTAAATAAATAATAACCTAGATAATTTAATTATAACAAAATCATGTAAACTAGGGTTATTGAAAATAAAACCACTAACTCTGTAAACCTTTAAGAATATTTAGGGTTTACAAAATATCTATTTTCACAATAGAATAAAATAAAAAAATTATATTATCAAAAAATTAGTAATAGAATTCAGAAATCATAGAAAAGAATTACATTTCTACAATAAACAACATTCTAACTGTTATTTACAGTTTTTCATTGCAGTAGCATTTTTCTTACTGCAAGTAAAATATTCCTTATCCAAGGTCTACAAATCTTTTTCTTTTAATAAGAAACAATAAATTCTTACTAATCAAGTAACCCTAAATATTGAAAATTTGAATAACAATAATAATAACTAAATAAGCAGAATTCACACCATTTTAAAAAGAAACAGAGATACTGCTAAATCGATTTAAGCAGTAAAAATCCTTTCAATATTAAAAGCAAAATAAACAGACAAAGTTAGTCTTGCGGCCATTTTCATTAATCTATCAAGGCTTAAAAGCCTATTCAAAATATATTTCTCCATATATACAAAACTCACAAAATTAAAATTAAAATGTCTATTTGTTCACGGCTACAAGAGCCATCTCAAATCAAGAGTAGCTATAACTACTGCCATTCAGTTTTTTTGTACAAAAAACCTCATTAAATCTTCAAGAAACCACCAAGCGGCCTGATAGTACATTCACGAATTAGAGCCAAAATCTTAAAAACTATTACCATCTATTTCATCTCAGGCCGAGAAGGCTCAAAAACTAAAATCATGAAGTCGTAGATATGACAGGCCATATCCATTCATTACAACAACCACTAGGGCTTGCAAAACTTGCAAAGTAAAAGAACAACAGTAGAACTAATAACCATGGCTGAGCCATAAACTACCACACATGGCGGTGCTACCATTTTTTCCACCATTCTTTATATGCAGGGAAAAACCCCAGATGTCAACGAGGCTTACCAGGGGAAGTGCCCTTGCTGAAGACTATGGGTTGAGACTTATTTTCAGCTTCAAATTTAAGTATGGAGAACCTTGCACATAGAAAACTTTAACCCTGTTAGTTTACCATTATTTATTTTACCTTAATGAAAACCATGCCATTTAAAATTGAAAGGAAAGAGAGTGTTTTTACCTTTTTAAAGGCGTGAAGCAGTGAAGTCGTGAAAGCCACCCAAGCCTAGTTCGAAGGTGCATCAGAGAAGGTAAAGACCTGTGAATGGATTTGTGCAGAGTGCAGTAAAAACCTCAACCGGCTCCCTTTTTATTGTAAAAAATCTTCGACATTCCTGCAATACTAAAACTAACATAGAAAGACAACGACGAAGACCAACAAACCTACAGTACTCCTTGCACAAGTTAAAACCCACTTACAACAGATTTAACTTCTTACCCACTCCTCTACACAAAACCCAACAAGGTTACAAAGGCTTGCAAGCAAATTTATTCAATGGAGGGTTACATAGTGCTATATTGGCGGCCATGAGCCTTTGTCTTGACCACTCCACCATCCAACAATACAAGCGTAATTTTAGGGTTTTGACATTTTTATATGGCGATACAAGTCAACGAGAAACCCTATCTCTCCTTTCCAACCATGTGTCCTCAAATTATTTTCAAATGATGGGTATTAGACTATAGTAGAAATTCTTGATTATATCCTGTATAAATCATTGCAGTGTTAAGTCAAATCCCTTTTACTTTATTGCATTGTAATAATACCTTTCCATGTTTCTATTTCTTGTCTATAACCATAGGATAAATAAAAATAGTTTAAAAACCTGCTCATTATACTAATGCAATTTGGAATAATAATATGCTGGCTATACTTTTCATAGTATTAACAATGTTTACACTTATATAGAAGTAGGACATCATTGAGAAGGATAAATTAATCCTCCCTAGAAGTACCTCACTTAAACCTTGGATTTCAAAAGTGATTTCTTTTACTATAGAGTTTTTATGAGAAATTTAACTATAGCACATGCAATTATAAGGTTTCCTTTAGCACCTACTAGGAGAATAATACTTTTACAAATTTTAATATATAACCATTGCAATTAAAAGTTCATGTAAAAATGGGTTTTATACCAGAGAAATAGGTGAGAACACATCGTTACAAAGTTTACTAACAAAGAGTTTTAAAGATTTAAAATAACTCAATAGTCATGGACAATACCATAGACCAATCTCTACATAACATTATGTAGTTGGGGTTACACATACATGCAACATATCTTCCTTTTTATAAAAATGTTAGGTACTTATGTTCTTATGTACAGAAGTAGAATTGTTCTTAAACATTTTCCAAATGAAACATATAAGCATATAATTGAAAAATACAATAAGGAAGAATTAATTGGATTCCATATTGGTGGTAAACATAACATGCATACAACCATCCTTCCACAGTTTTGTTTAACCATATTTATGCAGTTTGATAACATTAGTAATATCGACATTACCTCTTACAGGGTCAAGCAACAAACAAACATTTTATTTACTAGCATTTTATCCTACGCTAGTGGAGTATCATTCTTGATATGAAATTTTACTGGAACAAACTGCTTACCTCTTAGAACTTGAAAAAGAACCATCATTCCACTGAGTTTTCTGTAAGCTAAGTAAGCCCCAATCTTATCTAAGATTCTTTCCTACTTGACAAAAGAAGACAATAACACACTTAGCATTGGATTAAGATGCGGTATTCTTTTCTCACCTTCTGAAAAACATAAACTGTTATGTTTAACATTCCTAACATAGTACTTTAAGATAAACTAATAATTTATACAGAATCAAATAAAATGAATGCTCTTTGTTAATTTTTTAATTGTTTGAGTATCCTCTAACAGTTAATGGTTCATTGGCAATGACAATCTTGAAATTTTATGTTACATGAACATTTTTAAATTTTTACGAATTTTTGGGTTATTATATGTGGTATCGGAGCACAAGGTTCAGACACTAGGCCTGAATGTGGCTCAACTTGCATAAATAGAACAATAGATTTAAACAAGTATACTGATTTTACTTTTCTTTTGAATGATACTTCCAGATAATTTTTCTGAGTTAACTACAGGTATGGAAAGATTGGAGGAATCTGTGGGTGAAGAGTCCCCCTATAATGAACGAAATAGTTTTCAAAGAGAACCTGTACAAAAATAAATAACTAATAATTATTTTGAACTACTACAAATAGTTAAGGAATTAAGAACAAAAATGGAAACGGTCAAAAAGGAAAATGAGAGAATTCTGAGAGCTTAGGAGGAGCTAAATCAGATTTTGATGGAAAGATTTCAGAATGAGGAAAAAGATAAACGAACAGAATCTGAAGATATTCCTTACCAACATAAAGATAAAAATACTAAACAGTTTAAAATTGAAAGTAGCTCATCTTCTAAGGTGTATGGTGATTCACATAAAAACAATTATGAATATACTAGTGATAGGAGTGAAGATAATCATTGTACTAGGAAGCCTAAAGTTTAAACCTTATGAATAAATCTCTGGAGAATTCAAGAAAATCAAACCACCAACCTTTAATGGTGAAAATGAGAAGGGAGAAGAGGCAGAGTCATGGCTCTCCGAGATGAATAAATATTTTCAAATTTACAATTACTCTAATCAACTGAAAGCCAGAATGGCTATTTATAATCTCACCAGGAAAGCATTATATTTGGTGGCAGGACCTAAAAAGAGTAAAATGCATTAGGGAGAAAAAAATTAATTGGAGTACATGTAAGAAATATTTCAAGAAGAAGTTTTTGTGTGAACAGTACTATGAGGAGAGGGCTAAGGAATTTTATGAACTAAAACTGGGAACAATGAATATGAAAGAACTAAATAGTAAATTTGTAAGTCTGCTCAAGTATGTGCCATATATTGCAGATGAGAAGCCTAAGGTACATCGGTTTCTCAGCTGTTTACCCTATCATATAAAAGAAAGAATTGAGTATGACAATCCAAAAAATTTAGAAGAAGCAATGAGAAAGGTGAATTTCTTTTATGAACAAAATCGCAAAAAGGAAAGTATGACCAACTAGAAGGGAAAAATAACTAATAATTTTGAATAGAAGAAGAAAGGTTTTGTACCTAACCAAAATTTTAACAATAATAACACACAAAAATTTCCTAGTAAAACTTTTCAAGGGAACAAAAGTAATTCACAAACCAATCCAAATGGTCAAAGAAATAACGAATCTGTTAATAAACACAACAACTATGTTAAGAATTTTGAATGAAAGGATCCAATAAAATGTTGGGAATGTAATGGTCCTCATTATGCATCAATTTTCCCCAATTGGAATAAAACTGTTAGAAACATACACAAGATACATGAAGAGATGACTGTTGGTGATCTAGCGAGGATAATCCCTAGGATCAATGCAACATTGGATAATAGGCAAGCGAATTATAAAATGTCCATGGTGGAAGTGGAAGGTAAGCTAAATCAAATACCTATATCTATTTTAATCGATCCAGGAGCTAGTTTAAGATATATTTCTCCCGATTTAGTAGAAAAGTGTAAGCTATCAGTAGAAAAATTTTCAAATTCTTGGTTACTCTAGTTAGCTACTGGTGCAAAGAGAAAGGTAATTAACTTTGTTTAGAATTGTACAGTAACAATGGATCAGTTTGAAACCTCTGTTAAGTTAAATGTCTTACCTTTGGGTTCATATGATCTGTTAATTGGTATGTATTGGCTAGAACAACATAAGGTAGTCCTTAATTGTTTCGATAAAACCTTTACTTGCATAAATAACAATGGAGAAACAGTAAATGTAAAAGGAATCCCTAGGAAAATAGCCATAAGATAGATTTATGCTTTGCAGCTTAAGAGAGTTGTTCAGAAGGGCTGTAAAGCCTTTGCTGTAACAATAATTAATGAAGAAAATACTAGTAACAAAGATAAATTAACACTTAAAGACATTCCGATCCTAAGGGAGTATTAAGATATATTTCTAGAAGAAATTATAGGACTGCCTCTGAAACAGGAGTTATACTTTACTATTGAGTTGGTACCTGGTGTAGTGCCGAGCTGAAAATCCCCTTATCGGATGAATATACTGGAATTAAATGAACTAAAGTTGCAGTTAAAAGAACTCATTGATAATAATTACATTATACCCAGTGTGTCTCCCTAGGGAGCACCTATTATTTTTGTTAAGAAGAAGGATGAAACTCTACGACTATGTATAGATTACCGTCAACTAAATAAAATGACTATCAAAAATAGATATCCGTTACCCTGCATAGATGATCTATTTGATCAGTTATGTGGAAAAATGGTATTCTTGAAGATTGATTTATGATCAGGTTACTACCAGGTCCAAATCAAAGATGAAAACATGTTTAAAACAACTTTTAGGACTTGATATGGTCATTACGAGTTTGTCATTATGCCATTTGGGCTTACTAATGACCCAGTTGTTTTTATGTATCTGATGAATAATGTAATGCATAAATATCTTGATAAGTTTGTGTTCATATTCATTGATGAAATCTTAATTTATTCAAGGTATGAGGAAGAACATAAAGAAAATTTAAAAATTGTCTTGCAAGAGTTACGAGAACATCAACTCTACGCAAAATTTACTAAAAGTGATTTCTTTAAGGATAAAATTTAGTATCTGGGTCATGTGGTGACTAAATAAGGAATTTATGTCGGCCCCGAAAAGATAAAGGCAATCGAGGAATGGCCAGTACCAAAAGACGTAACTGACATCCGATCATTCATGGGGATTACTAGCTATTATCAAAGATTTATCGAAGGGTTTTCAAGAATTACAAATCCAATAACTTCTTTACAGAAGAAAGGGAAGAAATTCAAGTGGAGTCAAAAGTGTGAAGACAGCTTTAAAATGTTAAAAAAAGTTCTAACTATAGCACCAATCTTAAGAATTGCTAACTCTAATAAAGATTTTATAGTATTTACTGTCACATGCAATGACTGTTTAGGTGGAGTTTTAACTTAAGAAGGACACGTCATTACTTATGAGTCTAGGAAGCTGAAGATTAATGAGAAAAATTATGTGACCTATGACTTAGAGTTATCTTTTTTCATACATGTCTTAAAAATGTGGCGTCATCATTTAATCGAAACGAAGTTTATATTAATGACAAATAATAAAGGGTTAAAATATATGTTGGATCAACCTAACTTAAATTCTAGGCAAGCTAGATGGCTAGATTTCCTTAGCGAATACGACTTTTAAATCCAACATATTAAAGGAAAATAGAATAAGGTTGCTGATGCATTAAGAAGAAATGCAAAACTAAATTTTACAGCAGCAATCAGCACCTATAAAACAGATTTAGAAGAATAGCTAGAAGATGGAATAGGACAAGATAAAAATTATCGGAAATTACAAGCAAAGGTAAGAGAAAATTTAATTGAAACTCTAAGTATAGGGTATAGTTTGAATGAAAAGAAATTATTATTGTATAACGATAGACTATACATACCTAATGTACCTAATATTAAGTTGCCTATTTTAAACAAAATTCATAAAACTCCTTATTCAGGACATCCTGGTTATCAGAAAACTATAACCATGCTAAGAAATGATTATTTCTGGCCAAACATGAAAAATTAATTGGCATAATACATTGCTAAGTACTTTGAATATCAGCAAGTAAACACTAAACATCAACATCCAGCTGGGATACTTCAGCAATTACCTATTCCTAGCTGGAAGTGGGAGATAATTAGCCTTGATTTTATCACAAGACTGCCTAGAAATCAAAACTTAAATGACTCAATAATGGTATTTGTTGATAAATTGAGCAAAGCAAATCATTTTATACATGTAAAAACTATTTATAAGGCTCCAAATATTGCTGATATTTTATTCAAATAAATTTTTTGGTTACACGGAATACCGAAGCTAATAATTTCAGACAGAGACCCTAAGTTTACAACCAACTTTTGGAATTCTTTGTTTAAAGGATTAACTACTACATTAAACTTCAACACCTCTTTCTATCCTTAAACAGATGGACAGACTGAAAGAGTAAATCAGGTATTGGAGGATCTGCTCAGAATGTATGTAAATGAGCAGCGAGGTAAATCGGAAGATTACTTACACCTAGTAGAATTTGCTTACAATAATCACTATCAAGCCTCAGCAAGGTATAGTCCTTTTGAAATTTTGTATGGAAGGAAGTGAAACAGCCCCATCTCATGGAGTAATCCAGTTGACAGGCTAGTATTAGGGCCTGAATTATTAAAAGAGAAGGTGTTAATAGTAAAACATGTACAAGGTAATTTGAAAGTTGTGCAAGATCGACAAAAAAGTCAAGCAGATCTTAAACGAACTCCAAAGGAGTTTCAAGTAGGTGAACATGTCTTTATTAAGGTGAGACCTAAAAAGAGTTCTCTGAGGTTAGGTAGTTGTGCTAAGCTAGCACCCCGATATTGTGGACCTATTTAAATACTGTCCAGAATAGGATAGGTAGCATATCAGTTAGCTTTACTGCCAAACTTAAGAGTTCACAATGTTTTTCATATTTTTGTTTAAAAAAAATATGTACATGATGCTACTCATGTTATTAATTGGAATGATGTGCAGGTGAAACTTGAAAGAGATTTTCTGGTGGAACCAGATTGTATGCTTGAAAGGAGGGAGATCTCACTTCGAAATCACACAATTGGTTAGGTGAAGGTGCAATGGAAGCACTTTTGTCCAGAAGAAGCCACTTGGGAATTGGAAATTCATATGCAGGATGCATATCCAGTTCTATTCCAGGGAAATTTCGAAGATCAGGAATAAATAACATCAAGGATGATGTTATAAATTAAGGGGGTGTGTATGTCACATGCCCCAATTTTCAAAATAATTTTATGTTATTGAGGAAAATTATGTTATATTTTATGTTAAAGTTTGTAATTAATGACCAAGTGGGGTCAAGGATAATTTAATGTATTGCAGAATATTTTATTAATAAATAAATAAAAGATGCGACAACATCTTAGGGAAGCTGTTAAATGAGTGTTTATTGGTCACTTGGTGGAGGAGACTAGGTTGAGAGCATATTGTCAAGTGACAGCATCCTCAAACTACTTCTAGTTGTTGTAGGTGGCAACTTCCCTATATTTGTCGTCATGATTCCCCAAGAAAGTGGAACAGAAGCAGGTGGATCATTAAGTAAAAACTGACCCACAAGACCTAGGCATGTTTATAAAAATTCCCATTGAAGACAGCTGAGGCTGCTCATTCTGTATTTGTGATCATTCTAAGTGAATCAAGTGAACATGTGAATTTCGATGGAGGGGACTGGATGAAGTAAGTTTGAGGGGATAAGTGTTAAAGACTAAACTTGTGAAGCTATTCTAAGATAAATTTCTTACTGCTGTAAGAAGGACTGAGTTACTGCTAAACACTCAATAGAGTTGTAGAGGATCTCAAGATTACATCTCTCAGCTAGTGATCTACCAGGAGGATCAGGAGACAAGCTCAGGGGTCCTGAGAGCTGTTGTACAGCTTTTCTTCAGGAGTTGGTTGGGAGGAAAATCCTCCTTAAGTTATTGTCACCTCATCTATTTGATAGGTTCGACTTGTTTAAGTTCAGTTAATATTTGTTTTCTACATCAGAAAAGTTTAAGAGTTTTGCATGGATATATATATATTGATATTTTATTTCTGTTAGGGTTAAGTAAGAATAATTATTTATGTGGTGAAGGCTAGTAACTTGTTAGGTTAGGGTTAATCAATAGAGATATTGCCGAGTTAACTAATAGATAGTAAAATTATCCAAACTGTATTTTTCCATGCCTCTTACGAGGAAGTACTCTAGTACAACAGGTATGCTTAATTCAGATAAGTAGATTTAAATAAATTTAAATGCAGATGTAAATATTTACTTCTATAGGTTTTTGGGTAATATAATTATAGAATTTTAGTTGTATTTGTTTTATCTATTGAAAGTACATAAAATTATCTAATTATAGGTAGAAAAACAAATGAAAAGAATATGTACTAGTATGCACAAATTTTTTATACAACCAAAATTAGTAAAGTACATATTATAAATTCAATAGGTAAACCCAAATAAATAATATAAGATCAGTAATATTAAATAAATAATAACCTAGATAATTTAATTATAACAAAAGCATGTAAACTAGAGTTATTGAAAATAAAACCACTAACTCTGTAAACTTTTAAGAATATTTAGGGTTTACAAAATATCTATTTTCAGAACAGAATAAAATAAAAAAATTATATTATCAAAAACTTAGTAATAGAATTTAGAAATCATAGAAAAGAAATACATTTCTATAATAAACAACATTCTCACTATTATTTACAGTTTTTCATTGCAGTAGCATTTATTTTACTGCTAGTAAAATATTCCTTATCCAATTTCTACAAATATTTTTCTTTTAATAAGAAACAATAAATTCTTACTGATCAAGTAACCGTAAATATTGAAAATTTTAATAACAATAATAATAAATAAATAAATAAAATTCATACCATTTTTAAAAGCAACAAAGATACTGCTAAATCCATTTAAGCAATAAAAATCCTTTTAATATTAAAAGAAAACTAAATAGACATAGTTAGGATTGCGGCCTTTTTCATTTATCTATCAAGGCTTAAAATCGTGTTCAAAAACTATTTCTTGAGATATAAAAAACTCACAAAATTAAAATTAAAACATCTATTTGTTCACGTCTACAAGAGCTATCTCAAATCAAGAGTAGCTATAACTACTGCCATTCATTTCTTTTGTATAAAAAACCGCATTAAATATTCAAGAAAGCACCAAGCATCCTGACAGTACAGTCATGGATGAGAGCCAAAATATTAAAAACTATTACCATATATGTCATCTTAGGCCGACAAGGCTCAAAAACTAAAATCATGAAGTCGTGGCTGTGAAAACCCATATCCATTCATTACAACAACCACTAGGGCTTGAAAAACGTGCAAAGTAAAAGAACAACAGTAGAAATAATAACCATAGTTGAGCCATAAACTACCACACACGGAGGGGCTACCATTTTTCCACCATTCTTTATACGTAGGAAAAAACCCCATATGTCACCTAGTCTTACGAGGAAAAGCGCTCTTGCTGAAGACTGTGGGTTGAGACTTCTTTTTAGCTTCAAGTTCGAGTATGGAGAAACCTGCACACGAAAAACTTTAACCCTATTTGTTTATCCTTATTTATTTTACCTTAATGAAAACCATACCATTTAAAAATAAAAGGAAATATGGTGGTTTTACCTTTTTAAAGCCGCGAAGCAGTGAATTCGTGAAAGCCACCCAAGCCTGGTTCAAAGGCACATCAGAGAAGGTAAATCCCTACGAATGGATTTGTGCATAGTTCATTAAAAACCTCAACTGACTCCCTTTTTACCGTAAAAAATATTTGACACTCCCTGCAGTACTAAAACTAACACAGAACGACAATGGTGAAGACCAACAAACCCGCAGTATTCCTTACACATGTGAAAAACCACTTACAGCAGCTATCAACTTCCTACCCACTTCTATACACAAAACGTAGCAAGGTTACAAAGGCCTGCATACAAATTTATTTAATGGAGGGTTACATCATGCTATGGCAGCCATGAGCCTTTCGCTCGACCACTCCACCATCCAACAATACAAGCGTAATTTTAGGGTTTCGACATTTTTATATGGTGATACAAGTCAACGAGAAACCCTATCTCTCCTTTCCAACCACGTTAACTCAAATTATTTTCAAATTATGGGTATCGGACTATAGTAGAAAGTCTCAATCATATCCTGCATAAATAATTGAAGTGTTAAGTCGAATCCCTTTTACTTTATTGCATTGTAATAATACCTTGCCATGTTTTGATTTCTTGGCTATAACCATAGGATAAATAAAAATAGTTTAAAACCTTTCTCATTATACTAATGCAATTTGGAATAATAATATGCTAACTATACTTTTTACAGTATTAACAATGTTTACACTTATATAGAATTAAGACATCATTGAGAAGGATAAATTAATCCTCCCTAGAAGTACCTCACTTCAACCTTGGATTTGGAAAGTGATTTATTTTACTATAGAGTTTTTATGAGAAATTTAACTATAGCACAAGAAATTACAAGGTTTGCTTTAGAACCTACTAGGAGAATACTACTTTTACAAATTTTAATATATAACCATTGGAATTGAAAGTTCATGTAAAAATGGGTTTTATACCATAGGACTAGGTGAGAAAAAATGGTTAAAAAGTTTACTAACAGAGAGTTTTAAATATTTAAAATAACTCAATAGTTATGAACAATGTTAGGTCCTCCATAAATCAATCTCCACATAACATTATGTAGTTGGGGTTACACATATGTGCAACATATCTTCCTCTTTATAAAAATGTTAGGTCCTTATGTTCTTATGGACAGAAGTAGAACTGTGCTTAAACGTTTTTAAAATGAAACATATAAGCATCTAGTTGAAAAATACAAGAAGGAAGAATTAATTGGATTCCATATTGGTGGTAAAATTAACATGCATATAACCATCCTTCCAGAGTTCTGTTTTACCATCTTTATGAAGTTTGATAACATTAGCAATATCCACGTTACCTCTTATAGGGTCAAGATGCAAACAAACATTTTAGTTACTAGCATTTTATCCTATGCTAGTGGAGTATCATTCTTGATCCAGAATTTTACTGGAACAAACCGCTTACCTGTTAGAACCTGTAAAATAAACATCATTCCACTACGTTAGTTGTAAGCTAAGTAACCTACGATCTCATCTAATATTATTTCCTACTTGACAAAAGAAGACAATAACACACTTAGCATTGGATTAAGATGCAATATTATTTTCTCTCCTTCTGAAAAACATAAACTGCTATGATTAACATTCCTGACAAAGTACTTGAAGATAAACTAATAATTTATACAGAATGAAAGAAAAGAAACGCTCTTTGTTATTTTTTTAACTGTTTGAGTATCAACGAATAGTTAATGGTTCATTAGCAATGACAGTCTTGACATTTTATGTTACATGAAAATTTTTAAATTTTTATGAATTTTTGGGTTATTACATGTGGTATCAAAGCACAAGGTTCAGACACTAGGCCTGAATGTGGCTCAACTTGCATAAATAGAATGATATATTTAAACAAGTATACTAATTTTAATTTTCTTTTGAATGATACTTCCAGAGAATTTTTCTGAGTTAACTGTAGGTATGGAAAGATTGGAGGAATTTGTGGATGAAGAGTCCCCCTATACTGAATGAAATAATTTTCAAAGAGAATCTATACAAGAAGAAATAACTAATAATTCTTCTGAATGACTACAAATAGTTAAGGAATTAAGAACATAAGTGGGAATGCTCAAAAAGGAAAATGAGAGAATTCTGAGAGCTCAGGAGGAGCTAAATCAGATTTTGATGGAAATATTTTAGACTGAGGAAAAAGATAAATGAACAAAGTCCAAATATATTCCTTACCAACATGAAGATAAAAAGACTAAATAGTTTAAAATTGAAAGTAGCTCATCTTCTGAGGTGTATGGTTATTGACATAAAAAGAATTATCAATATACTAGTGATAATAGTGAAGACAATCATTATACTAGGAAGAGAAATTTTAAACCTTATAAAGAAATATCTGGAGAATTCAAGAAAATCAAACTGCCAACCTCTAATGGTGAATCTGAGAAGGGAGAAGAGGCGGAGTCATGGTTGTCCGGGATGAAGAAATATTTTCAAATTTACAATTACTCTAATCATCTGAAATCCAGAATGGCTATTTATAATCTCACTGGGAAAGCATATATTTGGTGGTAGGACCTAAAAAGAGTAAAAGGAATTAGGGAGAAAAGCATTAATTGCATTACATTTAAGAAATATTTCAAGAAGAAACTTTTGTCTAAACAATACTATGAGGAGAGGGATAAGGAATTTTACAAACTAAAACTAGGAACAATGAATATGAAAGAACACAATAGTAAATTTCTAATTCTGCTCAGGTATGTACCGTATATTGTGGAGGAGAATCCTAAGGTACAATGGTTTCTTAGTTGTTTACCCTATCATATAAAAGACAGAATTGAGTATGACAATCCAAAATTTTTTGAAGAAGCAATGAGAAAGGTGAGTTTATTTTATGAACAAAATAGCAAAAAGAAAAGTATGACCAACTAGAAGGCCAGAAGAACTGATAATTTTAAACAAAAGAAGAAAGGTTTTGTACCTAACCGAAATTTTAAGAATAATAACACATGAAATTTTCCTAGTAAAAATTTTCAAGGGAACAAAAGTAATTCACAAACCAATCCAAATGGTCAAATAAATAAAGAATCAATTAATAACCACAACAACTATACCAAGAATTTTGAACAAAAGGAACCAACAAAATGCTGGGAATGTAATGGTCCTCATTATGCATCAGTTTTCCCCAATCGGAAGAAGATTGTTAGCAACATACACACGATACAAGAAGAGATGACTGTCGATGATGTAGCGAGGACAATTCCCAGGATCAATGCGTCATTGGAGAATAGGCAAGCTGATTATCAAACTTCCATGGTGGAAGTGGAAGCTAATCTAAATCAAATACCTATATCTATTTTAATCTATCTAGGAGCTAGTTTAAGCTATATTTTTCCCGATTTAGTAGAAAAGTGTAAGCTATCAGTAGAAAAGTTTGCAAAGTCTTGGTTAGTCAAGTTAAATACTGGTGCAAAGAGAAAGGTAATTAACTTTGTTAAAAATTGTACAGTAACAATGGATCAGTTTGAAACCTCTGTTAATATTAATGTTTTACCTTTGGGATCATGTGATATGTTAATTGGTATGGATTGGCTAGAACAGAATAGGGTAGTCCTGAACTATTTTGATAACACCTTTACTTGTGGAAATAATGATGGAGAAACAGCAAATGTGAAAGGAATCCCTAGGAAAATAGCCATAAGACAGATTTATGCTTTGCAGCTTAAGAGAGCTGTTCGGAAGGGCTGTAAAGCCTTTGCTGTAACAGTAATTAATGAAGAAAATACTAATAACAAAGATAAATTAAAACTGGAAGACATTCCGATCCTAAGGGAGTATTTATATGTATTTATGGAAGAAAATTCAGTATCTAGGTCATGTGGTGACTAAAGAAGGAATTTCTGTCGACCCAAAAAAGATAAATGCAATAGAGGAATGGTCAGTACCAAAAGATGTAACTAACGTCCGATCATTCATGGGGATTACTGACTATTATCGAAGATTTATCGAAGGTTTTTCAAGAATTGCAAATCCCATAACTTCTTTACAGAAGACAGGGAAGAAATTCGAGTGGAGTAAAAAGTGTGCAGAAAGCTTTAAAAGGTTAAAAACATTATTAAATAACACACCAATCTTAAGAATTGTTGATCCTAATAAATATTTTATAGTATGTACTGACACATGCCAAATGATGGTTTAGGTGGAGTTTTAACTCAGGAAGGACATGCCATTGCTTATGAGTCTAGGAAGTTGAAGATTCATGAGAAAAATTATGCGAGCTATGACTTAGAGTTAGTTGCTATCCTACATGCCTTAAAAATGTGGCGTCATCATTTAATTGGAAAGAAGTTTATCTTAATGACAGATAATAAAGGGTTAAAATATATGTTGGATCAACCTAAGTTAAATGCTAAGAAAGCTAGATGGCTAGCTTTCCTTAGCGAATACGATTTTGAAATCCAACATATTAAAGGAAAGGAAAATAAGGTTGTTGATGCATTAAGTAGAAATGAAAAACTAAATTTTATAGCAATGATCAACACCTATAAAGCAGATTTAGAAGAACAGTTAGAACATGGAATAGGACAAGATGAAAATTATTAGAAATTACAAGCAAAGGTAAGAGAAAATTTAATTGAAAGTTTAAGTACAGGGTATAGTTTGAATGAAAAATATTATTATTGTATAAAGATAGACTATAGATACCTAATTTACCTAAGATTAAGTTGTTGATTTTAAACGAAATTCATAAAACTCCTTATTTAGGACATCCTAGTTATCAAAAAACTATAACCATGCTAAGAAAGTATTATTTCTAGCCAAACATGAAAAATGAATTGGCAGAATATGTTGCTAAGTGCTTTGAATGTCACCAAGTAAAGACTAAACATCAACATCTAGCTGGGCTACTTCAGCCATTACTTATTCCTATCTAGAAGTGGGAGATAATTAGCCTTGATTTTATCATAGGACTGCCTAGAAATCAAAACTTAAATGAATCAATAATGGTAGTTTTTGATAAATTGAGTAAAGAAGCTCATTTTATACTTGTAAAAACTACTTGTAAAGCTACAAATATTGTTGATATTTTACTAAAACAATTTTTTCGGTTACACGGAATACCAAAGGTAATAATTTCAAACAGAGACCCTAAGTTTATGGGCAACTTTTGGAATTCTTCGTTTAAAGGATTAAATACAACATTAAACTTTGGAACCTCTTTCCATTCTCAAACAGATGGACAGACTGAAAGAGTAAATTAGTTACTGGAGGATCTGCTCAGAATGTATGTAAAGGAGCAGCCAGGTAAATGGGAAGATTACTGACACCTAGTATAATTTGCTTACAATAATCACTATCAAGGCTCAATAAGGTATATTCCTTTTGAAATTTTGTATGGAAGGAAGTGCAATACCCCCATCTCATGGAGTAATCCAGTTGACAGGCTAGTATTAGGGCCCGAATTATTAAAAGAGACAGAGTTAATTGTAAAACAGTTACAAGGTAATTTGAAAGTTGTGCAAGTTTGACAGAAAAGTCAAGAAGATCTTAAACAAACTCTAAAGGAGTTCCACGTAGGCGAGTATGTCTTTATTAATCTGATACCTAAAAATAGTTCTTTGAGGTTAGGTAGTTGTGTTAAGTTAGCACCGCGATATTGTGGACCTTTTGAAATATTTTCTAGAATAGGACAGGTAGCATATCAGTTAGCTTTATCGCCAAACTTAAGAGTTCACAATGTTTTTTCATATTTATGTATTAAAAAAATATGTACATGATGCTACTCATGTTATTAACTAGAATGATGTGCAGGTGGAACTCGAAGGATATTTTTTGGTGGAGCTGGATTGTATCCTCGAAAGGAGGGAGATCTCGCTTTAGAATCAGACCATTGGTTAGGTGAAGGTGCAATGTAAGCACCTTAGTCCAGAAGAAGGCACCTGGGAATTGGAAAGTCATATACGGGACGCATATCCAATTCTATTCCATGCAAATTCTGAGGATGAGGAATAAATAACATCGAGGACAATGTTATAAATTAAGGGGGTGTGTATGTCACATGCCCCAATTTCCAAAACAATTTTATGTTATTGAGGAACATTATGTTATATTTTATGTTAAAGTTTGTAATTAATGACCAAGTGGGGTCAAGGATAATTTAATGTATTGCATAATATTTTATTAATAAATAAATAAAAGATGAGACAATAGCTTAGGCAAGGTGTTAAATAAGTGTTTACTAGTCACTTGGTGGAGGAGACTGGGTTGAGAGCATATTGACAAGTGGAAGCATCCTCAAACTACTTCTAGGTTTCGCAGGTGGAAACTTCCCTATATTTGTGGTTAGGAATCCCCAAGAAAGTGGAATAGGAGAAGGTGGCTCATTAAGTAAAAACTAACCTAGAATACCTAGGCATGCTTATAAAAATTCCCATTGAAGACAACTAAGGTTGCTCATTATGGATTTGTGACCATTCTGAGTGAATGAAGTGCACATGTGAATTTCGATGGAGGGGACTAACTGAAGTAAGTTTGAGGGGATAAGTGCTGAAGACTAAACTTGTGCAGCTATTCTAAGTTGAATTTATTACTACCGTAAGCAGGATTGAGTTACTGTTGAACACTCAGTAGAGTTGCAGAGGATCTCAATATTACATCTCTCACCTAGTGCTCTACCAGGAGGATCAAGAGACAAGCTCGGGGGTCCTGAGAACTGTTGTATAGCTTTTCTTTAGGATTTGGTTGGGAGTAACAGCCTCCTTAAGTTGTTGTCACCTCATCTATTTGATAGGTTCTACTTGTTTAAGTTTAGTCAGTACTTGTTTTCTGCATCAAAAAAGTTTAAGAGTTTTGGATGAATATATATATTGATATTTTATTTCTGTTAGGGTTAAGTAAGAAGAATTATTTATGTGGTGAAAGCTTGTAACTTGTAAGGTTAGGGTTAATCAGTAGAGATATTGCTGAGTTAACTGATATATAGGAAAATTACCCAAACTATATTTTTCCACAGCTCTTGCAAGGCAGTACTCTAGTACAACAGGTATGCTTAATTCAAATAAGTAGATTTAAAAAAATTTGAATGTAGATCTAAATATTTATTTCTACAGGTTTTTGGGTAATCTAATTTTAGAATCTTAGCTGTATTTGTTTTATCTATTGAAAGTACCTAAAATTATCTAATTATAGGTAGAAACACAAATCAAAAGAATATGTACTAGTATGCATATTTTTTTCATACAACCAAAATTAGTAAAGTACATATTATAAATTCAATAGGTAAACCCAAATAAATAATATAAGATCAGTAATATTAAATAAATAATAAGCTAGATAATTTAATTATAACAAAAGCATGTAAACTAGGGTGATTGAAAATAAAACCAATAACTTTGTAAACCTTTAAGAATATTTTGGGTTTACAAAATATTTTTTTTTCACAACAGAATAAAATAATAAAAAAATATATATTATCAAAAACTTAGTGATAGAATTTAGAAATCACATAAAAGAAATACATTTCTACAATAAACAACACACAGGGACTTCAGTTAGTGAACCTCTCACATAGCACGTGCGATCATGGGATATTAAAGAATACCCTTAATTTCGAGAGATATTGACCCAAACTCTTTTTGTTGAAACCCCCTCCCAATACTTAAAACCTCCTCCCCACCCCTTTTTATACCTCAGTCGTTATAAACCACCCTACCCACCCCCACCTTAAACCCCTCATTCCCCCAATACCTGCAATATATTGGTTCGATTTTTTATCATTTTAAAACCCACAATATGAACTAACGTGATAGGATATTGGCGAACAAGTAAAGCCCTTGGGAAACAACATTCTCAATCTTATTTACATTTTTTCATTGCAGTAGCATTTATTTTACTGCTAGTAAAATATTCCTTATCCAAGGTCTACAAATATTTTTCTTTTAATAAGAAACAATAAATTCTTACTCATCAAGTAACCCTAAATATTGAAAATTTTAATAACAATAATAATAACTAAATAATCAGAATTCACACCATTTTTAAAAGCAACAGAGATATTGCTAAATCCATTTAAGCAGTAAAATTCCTTTTAATATTAACAGCAAACTAAACAGACATAGTTAGGCTTGTGGCCTTTTTCATTTATCTATCAAGGCTTAAAAGCTTGTTCAAAAATTATTTCTCCAGATATACAAAACTCACAAAATTAAAATTTAAACATCTATCTGTTCATGGCTACACGATTTGTCTCAAATCAAGAGTAGCTATAACTACTACCATTCATTTTTTTTGTATAAAAAACCTCATTAAATATTCAAGAAACCTCCAAGCGTCCTGACAGTACAGTCACGAATTAGAGCCAAAATATTAAAAACTATTACCATCTATTTCATCTCAGGCCAAGAAAGCTCAAAAACTAAAATCATGAAGTCTCGGCTGTGACAACCCATATCAATTCATTACAACAGCCACTAGGGCTTAAAAAACTTGCAAAGTAAAAGAACAATAGTAGAAATAATAACCGCGGTTGAGCCATCAACTACCACACATGGCGGTGCTACTATTTTTTCAACCATAATTTATATGTAGGAAAAACCCCCAGATGTCACCGAGGCTTACCAGGGGAAGCACTCTTGCTGAAGACTATGGGTTGAGACATATTTTCAGCTTCAAGTTTGAGTATGGAGAAACCTACACATGGAAAAATTTAACCTTGTTCGTTTACCCTTATTTATTTTACCTTAATGAAAACCCTGCCATTTAAAACAGGGTGTTTTTACCTTTTTAAAGCCACGTAGCAGTGAAGTTGTGAAAGCCACCCAATATTGGTTCGAAGGCGCATCAGAGAAGGTAAATCACTGCAAATGGATTTGTGTAGAGTGCATTAAAAAACTCAACCAACTCCCTTTTTAGTGTCAAAATATTTGACACTCCCGCAGTACTAAAACTAACACAGAAAGACAACGACGAAGACCTACAAACCCACAATACTCCTTGCACAGGTGAAAAAACACTTACAATAGCTATCAACTTCTTACCCACTGCTCTACATAGAAGGCAACAAGGTTACAAAGGCCTGAGTACAAATTTATTCAATGTAGGGTTACATCATGCTATGGAGGCCACGAGCCTTTCGCTCGACCACTCCACCATCCAACAATACAAGCGTAATTTTAGGGTTTCGACATTTTTATATTGCGATACAATTCAACAAGAAACCCTATCTCTCCTTGCCAACCATGTGTCCTCAAATTCTTTTCAAATTATGGGTTTTGGACTAAAGTAGAAAGTATTGATCATATCTTGCATAAATCATTGAAGTGTTAAGTCAAATCCCTTTTAGTTTAATGCATTGTAATAATACCTTGCCATGTTTCGATTTCTTGGCTATAACCATAGGATAAATAAAAACAGTTTGAAAACTTGCTCATTATACTAATGGAATTTGGAATAATAATATGCTAGCCATACTTTTCATAGTATTAACAATGTATACACTTATATAGAAGTAAGACGTCATTGATAAGGATAAATTAATCCTTCATATAAGTGCCTCACTTAAACCTTGGATTTGGAAAGTGATTTCTTTTACTATAGATTTTTTATGAGAAATTAACTATAGGACAAGCAATTACAAGGTTTACTTTAGCACCTACTAGTAGAATGGTACTTTTACAAATTTTAATATATAACCATTGTAATTGAAAGTTCATTTAAAAATGGGTTTTATACCATAGAACTAGGTGAGAACACATGGTTAAAAAGTTTACTAATGGAGATTTTTAAAGACTTAAAAGAAATCAATAGTTATGAACAATACCATACACCAATCTCTACATAATATTATTTAGTTGGGGTTACACATACGTGCAACATATCTTCCTTTTTATAAAAATGTTAGGTCCTTATGTTCTTATGGACATAAGTAGAATTGTTCTTAAACATTTTCAAAATGAAACATATAAGCATATAGTTGAAAAATACAAGAAGGAAGAATTAATTGGATTCCATATTGGTGGTAAAATTAACATGCATATAACCATCCTTCAACAGTTTTGTTTTATCATCTTTATGCATTTTGATAACATTAGCAATATCGACGTTACCTATTATAGGGTCAAGCTACAAACAAACATTTTACTTACTAGCATTTTATCCTATGCTAGTGGAGTATCATTCTTGATATGGAATTTTTCTGGAACAAACTGCTTACCTATTAGAACCTATAAAAGAACCATCATTCCACTGTGTTATCTGTAAGCTAAGTAAGCCTCGATCTCATCTAATATTATTTCCTACTTGGAAAAATAAGACAATAACACACTTAGCATCGGATTAAGATGCAATATTCTTTTCTCACCTTCTGAAAAACATAAACTGCTATGTTTAACATTCCTAACATAGTACTTTAAAATAAACTAATAATTTATATAGAATCAAAGAAAATAAATGCTCTTTGTTGTTTTCTTTAACTGTTTGAGTATCCACTAACACTTAATGTTTCATTGGCAATGGAAATCTTGCCATTTTATGTTACATGAAATTTTTTAAATTTTTACGAATTTTTGGGTTATTACAGTGTCAAAACCTGAGTAGATTACTTATCAATAAGTATAGGTTGAAACATCACAATAAAGATAAGTATAATTTTGAACAACATTTTAGCCTATTGGTCTATGTGACCAAATAAAGTTAAAAATTAAATGATAATAAGATCATCTTGGACACTAATTCTCGCAACTCCTCAATGAGTAATAGGCCAAATCTAGGTATCATAGAGAAACTAATCCTCATTGGTTGAGCTACATGCCAGGTGACTTCCTCAGCCTCACCAGTTGGTTGTTTTCCTCTAATGAACTAGTTCTCATTTGGCTTTTTTTTCATTGTATCCTTTGTCGTACAATGAGAGGTTTTGGACCCATATGTTCACTCATTTCGTTCTTTATCCAACATGACAGGGTGGCTTGTATACAAATTTCTATCTATTAACACATGTTTCTCTTTAGCATGAGTTGGGCTAAGCAACTTACAAACAACTAGCTTCAACCAAACAAGACATAGATAATTAATAGGGCTTGTATCATTCCTCCTAAAAAGGAAACTAGATGGCCAAGCCAAGAATCCATCATCATCAAAAAAAGTATTATAGATTAATTGTTGAGACTAAATCAAGCCACAAATCATAAACTGTTATATGCATTTAATTGGAGAGAAATTTTCCTTCAAAATATCCAATTCTTCAAATTTGTTGTTGTCCTTGAGCTTTCTATTTTTAATATATTCATACTAGAAAGTTTAGCAAAATATTCAAAACTTTCTAAGAGAATTTAATTTTGGTTTGTGTCAATTCACGTCCCACTCTTGTGTAGTGTTCTCCATTTATTGCTATGAAACCTTCTGGATGTTTGAAATTAGTCTTATTTTGGAAACAACATTCTTTTATCTATATTTTTATGTTTGCAACAACCGATACTTTTCTGATTCTTGTTTGCTTCAACTATTATTGGATACTAAATTTCAATATAATCTGGGACAACATAATGTTAGAATAGTGTAGATTTCAATTCTCATGACTGATTTTTACCTGAATGAGATAGATGATACCATTGATTGTCATAAAGGAAGGTCTATAACCATTTACTGATATGGCATGTGGCTATATAAAGTATACATTCTCCATGGTTAAATTATAACAAAAAAAAGTCACTTCAAAATACATGTGAAAGAACAAATAAACATAATGCTTTGGAACAACATGAATAAAGCAGAACATGAGTAACCAGTTTAGAAGAAACTTGATAGTATATTTCTACACAAAATAGGACCAATATATTATACGTAGTAAAAAAAAGCAGACCAAGCATATTAAGTAAAACATGTAGCAAAATCTATGCATGCCATGGTCACAAGAAACAAAAGTCAACAAATAAAGTCTAAGTTGCAACCACAAATAAATCATCACAAATGAATTTACAATACAAAGTAATTGAGGATCCTTATGAACAAATCAAGGTAGAGATGTAGTAAGAATGGGAAGAATTTACCTCAGGTTTTATGTACTGCACACTTCGACGAAATATAAAGACAACACACTGAATTGAAAAAGGAGGGTACAATTTATTATTTTTGGCTCAATTAATATTTTCTCATTAATCTTTGTAGATTTTGTCCACTATCTTGTTGTTCCTTCTTCTATTGGAAATAAGTCCTTTCAACTGCATAGGGAAAAAAATATGTGGATTTAAAACCATTCCATGCCAATGTTCAGAACATATAAAATGCTAGTTTGAAAACACATCAAGAGCTACCTTTTCAAAGAACAATGAAACTTGGTTTATAGGGTCTGAAATAAAATGATATTTGTTTTATTTAGGTTTGTTCACCCCTCTTTTGTGGAGAAAAAGCACCCAGAATTCATGATACTGCTATAAATTACTGATTAGGAGGTTGGAACAACCCTTATTTATTCCCAGAATCAAGGTTTGAAGCTGTTGGAGTGCCCAGGTCTGCTCTTTATGTCCATATTTGTGCCCATAATTGTTTCCTAATGCCATTTCAACCCTCAAATTCAACCCAACATTTGTCAAAGCCTTTTTTTTTCTGTTTTTCATCACTTTTCATAGGGCTATTCATGCCCAGAACTCCCTTTTAACCCTCCAATTCGGACCAAATTTAGAGGTAGGTTTGTTTGGTGATGGATAAGTGCACAAGAGTGCCTAAGATGCTGAAATAGGGCTGCTTCATACCCTTTTTTACTATAAAAAAGGTTTGTGTGTGCCCAAACTTTATTTGGATGCTATTATAAGGCATATGAACGAGATTTTAAGGTTGCTTTCACCCATATATTTCTCATTTTTACAGCCATAATTGCAAAGACTGCCTCCTACTGCCATTGATCATCATATTTTACGGCGACAATGTGCCCAGATCTGAAAGTTTGCCTAATTATAGCTGATTTGAGATGCTTTACTGTTTGTTGTGACCTTCATAATGCTCCCAAAGTGCTCATATTTGTCCCTTTGATGCTCATACTTGATTCTAGAGTTGTTTATTCCCATAGGACTTCCCAACATTCCTCTTAGTGTGCTCATAACTGAAAATGAAAGGGATCACTGTTGTTACACCCCATAAACTGTCCAAATTTCAAAACCAACTCAGAACTGCCTAGATTTGATTTCAAGATTACAATCATGACAACTTCACCCCTAGAGAGTGTGATAAGATTCACCGATGGAAACCCATACAAAATGGAGGGTAACACTAAGGACCTTTTCTGATTTTGTGCTAGTTTTAATGTGTTTTTTACATGTTCACAAATTTGTAACTATACACAATTTTTTTTATTTGAATGACAATATTTTGTACGTTCTGGTATGTTTTGAAATATCTTAAACCTTGTATTTTCTAGTTTGCAGCAGGAGTTTGTGGTAGGTATCTTATTCATTTTGTTCAAGGAATGAAGCTTTTGGTTGATTACAAATTTTAATTATTCAAAACAAGTTCATTTCTGAAAGTTACATTTGATTCCCCACCAAAGATATATCTTTTAATAATGTTGGGTTTAGCCAGCTCATACCTAGTGTTTCCTTGCTCTTGGGGGCTTTGGAGTGGGAATGAAACGTTCCTAACTGTATAGATATGATGGTGGGTACATGGAAATTTTAGGGATATTTTGTGGCAGGTTTGACCTGTTTCGAGTTGGAATTTCGTAGTTTAGGTAGCTATTTCAATCATCCGATATGTCATCTCTGTATATAGTTTTCCTGTCAGTGTAATGATTCTTCCCAATGTTTTACAGTTTCCCTATGATTTCCATTACATGAGTTTTATCAAACAAACCACTGTAGATTGGAGGCTTAATAATCTATGTGATGATTTATTTTCATCATTCAGCTTTCCAACTATAGAGACTAATCTTTTCCGTCAACTATAGAGTTTAACATATTTATCTATGCTGGTTTGATGGGATAAATGAGAGATATTGATGAGAAACTCATGAAGGATGGGGAGGAATACCTGGGGTAGTTGCTAGTAATAAAAATTGAGCAGAGCAGGCTAATTGTTGGGTACAAAACCTCCATTTGAGATGTCCCCACCCAATTTATAAGAATTAAATTTCTAGGGGTAGGATTCAAATGCACAGAACTTTGAAGCATGAAGTGAGTTGTTTTTTGGAGTGCTTTATCTTAAGGTATCCAGGTACCTTGGACCACATAGAAATTGGTTGGATAGATTCCTGTTGTCAGACTATGTACTACACATTCACCATTTAGACATACATGTGTTGATCTTCACTAATTTTACATGTCCATCTATATACCACTTTTGTTGGAACTTTCTTGCTATATTCAATTACATTTTATTTTTAACTATGACATCTACTTAGACACTTGATATTCTTAATGTATGGCATCTAAAATATTCTTAGAATGAAATATTATCTAGTAATGGTCATGAATTTTATCTGGGGCTTGTACTTTAGTTTGGTTTAAATATGCATTCCAATAAGTCATCCATTTTCAAAAGAAGCTCCAATCATTTTCTGTAAAAATTGTCTTGGCAATATTATATTGTTAATGAAAGTCGACTTATCTGTTATAAATTCTTCCATTATGTTAACCTAAGTGGAATCAAGATTTATAGGATTTATTCGATTGATATCGAGGAATTTTTTGTAATAAATTCTAATGAGCATCTAAACTCTTGTAATAGAATCTAGGAATATATTATTATAAGTTAGTAATGCAAAATGGTATAAAAAATGTATAGATTTTACTTGAGTTGGCAATCCCTGGATTCAAGTGTCTATATTAGGTTTTCTAATTTTTCTAAATAATATAGTCATGCTTTATGTTGAAGTGAAAACAAGGCATCAAAATTATCTAAAGTTTTATAAGGTTGAAGCAAGATTATGCATATCAAATTCCCAAGGTCATTCCCATGTTAGAGTTTTTAGAATGTATTTTTTTCTAGTTCAACATTTAGATCGAATTTTACTTCATCTGTTTTTTTTAATATGTATATTGATTTTTTTGTATATATCTCCCTTGATATGACAACAAATTTGATTTTATTTCTTGCATTAGAAAATGTAAAATTGAGATTTAATTTTATTTCTTGCATTTACTTGGAAACACCTACAGACTAATCAATTTGAGTGAAAGCAAAGATGTTTTTTTATTATTCAAATTTTGAGTCAATCGGGAAGAATGAGTAAGATAGAGAAGTTATGTTTAGATTTTAATGTTGAGGATCCAAGTCAAATTGATGGCATCCATCCTACGATAATTGCAATATGTGTGGCTCCTCATCCATATGCTGTTGCAAAATTTAATGGTGAGCCAAATATCTCTCATCCTATGGTTATGTATCATGTGTTTCTTCTAAAGTTATATTAAATCATCCTCTCATGTAATTTAAACTAATTTTCTTTTTATTATAGGTATTTCTGGATGGCATTTGCTGGGACCCTTTATCATGTAGATACTAACATGTGAGAAATGCTGAGCAATTATGTTCTTTGTTTAACCATTGGAGGCATGTCTATATACATCATCATCTTCTATATAGTAAAATGGTTGCAAACATAAAAAATGATTGAACAGTTTTTATTATGCAACAAATCTCTGATTTCTCTTGATTGACTACTATAGAGCTATAATTTCAATTTTCATGGCCTATGAAACTAGCTTCATCATAAGTTGGTTTTCTATTTTAGAATTTTGGAGGTTGACTCTAGGGCCTGCTTCTCTAATCCTTAATGCTTCGGAGGACTTCCTAAATGAGAGTGCCAACTTGAGAGCATGGTGGGATGAGTTTATCTTAGATTTATTATGACCTATGTTGAATGTACTGAAATCGATGCTAAGCTTGCTTATGGGGTGTGATTTTAACATTTTCATGTTGCATCTGTAGAACATGTCATGTGTCCAATTATAGGAGAAAATTATTCCAAACTAGAAACAAAATGAGGCTTTATGTTTGTCCATTATGAATGACGTGGTAAGGGTATGGCTACAACACTTTATGGTAAGTATGGAAGATAAGAATAGCCTAATGGTTTCTAATTAGAGTGTGGTGGAACAATACTACATATGAATATAGGGTTATTGGTGCTTTTCTCAGATCTTTAATATGTTGTAAAATAATTTTGAAGTTTTCCTTTATAAAAATATTGGAAAGCATGAAACAAATTATGTATGCATTTCTTCTTGGGTTTTGAATGCTTGTTTAGTGCATGTTTATAATTGTGTGGATAATGTATTGATTTCAACAACTATTTCCTTTAGTAATATATTTATTGATAACATCTCTCTTGGGTTGATATGCCTTTGATTATCTTTTTGTTCTCTCCTTTCTCTAAAAATTTGTCCTCTCATCTGCATTTCTCTATTGAGTCTATGTTTTGGAGCCTTAATATTTATTCTCATGAGCGTCATGTCACATTTCCTTGCAATCTTACCTCATTGAAATGATCCATTATAGCTTTATCTTTTTTTCATAGATGTTTGCATCCAAAGAGATTTGTAACTAACCGATGCATTCATATTTTATTGCTATAGAAATACAAGAATATGTTGGAAAGAATGTCATCGACAATGGGCACAACTTACTAGATAGACAATATCCATGTTGATCTGTTTTAACTGTCATCTATGTAGTTTATCTCATCATGATGCTGTTTATAAATGTTGTTGGGACCTAGCATGTTCTTTGATGCTCCTATATATTCCAAACGGTCGTGTCCCTAAAAATTAGATAAGTTATTTCCTTCTTTCTTTGTTTGAACAAGTGTTGTTTTGTGATTACTATGTCTTTTCCATTAGCTGTTTTTGGTCACATCCTGAATTGATTTAATTGGAATGTGCTCAATGTTTGTTGTATAAACAAATTAACAAGAGTGGATATTATATAGTACTCTTCCTTTTGATGTTTCTCAATCTGAGATTATAGTTAAGTGAAATTTTAAACACTTTATTGAATCTTATAATATACTAGTAGTTATGTCAAGATAAAATTTTATTAGTGGTTTCATGATTGGTTTTAACTTTTAACTTTCAAGATATCTTTCAGACAAACAAACCTTCAGATTCTTGAATTGTTGGCATATTGTAACAAATTCTAATTTGTTGAGTAACACAAATTTGAACACTATTTTTCCAATCAGAATCAATTGCACTAAAAGAGTATTCCTCTCAGCATGATAACTTTGACTCTAAAATATGACTAAAATTTTTCAAATACTTGCAACTCTTAGCCTTTTGGCTCCTAATTCTAAGTCCTTAACCACTTTCATTTACACCTTGGGATATAGTATTTATTTAAACTATTGTGTACTTAGTTATGACCTATGGTTGGCCATTATATGGTGTTGTGATTAATGTACTTCATTATGTGAATATGATTTATTTGTTTTTGAACCTTTTCCACCAATTCCTTTCTTGGTCTCATTTCTCGATTGTTCTATATTTTTGTCAATTGGTATGAGGGTCCCATGGTTATGATGCATGTGATATTCATCCACCATGAAGAAGCTGTAATGAGGATGACAGACATATTAGTGCATTGTGATTCCAAGGACAGGACGGTCATTGACCATTTCAAGAGGGAAGAACTATTGAGGAAATGTTAAAGCCACAGGCTTGGATGAATGATATGGGGTGCATTTTGAAATGAGCAATTACCAAGGAAGTGTGGAAAAGATGGGTAAAAAATATTCTAATCACCCAATAAAATATGGAATATAATCATCTTGTAGATGTAATTAGGCTGAGGGTATTTCACATTATTTATTTAATAAGATACTATTGCAGAGTTTGTGGTGTTAAAATTTGTTGTATATCATCCGCATTCACTATGGAGTTGGACATAATTGCTTAATTAAATGTTTGTATTAAATTTTAAGCTTGCTATTATTGAATTAACTCACTGAATACGTTTGTTGTTTTAGTTTAGTGAATCCATTGTGCAGCTTTGAACTGAGACATTGGGTCTTTCCCTACATGGTATTAAAAGTGGGAATTTGGGGAAGATAATTGCAATGTTGTAGGAAACGTGGAGGTAGGGTTTACCATGTATAGAAATAGCCTGAAATGCAGCACACATAGTAGGTCCTTGAAACATGTTTTACGATTTGAAAATGTGTATGGAAAGATGAACTTGTGTTTTTGGGGCATACTAGGATCCATATGACCCATTTCCTCATCAAAATTGGGCAATTTTGATTGGGTTTGACCAAAGTCTTGGTAATTACTGCTAATTTTAAATTGTCAATGTAAAAGTTGACATTTTCCACTATTTTTCTTTTCCATTCTTCTGCTTAATATTTTAACATTAAAGTTGATTGTTCTAGGATGTTTGGGAGCAATTCCAACTTCATCGTAATTCATATAGATAAAGTAGAATTTCATATCCCATTTAGAATTTAGTAGTCTTAACACTTTTTCAGGATGGCACGATCGCATTGCAATTGGATTCTATCATTTCTGAAAATATGGGATTCACATTTAATAAAGAGCACCAAGCCCTCTATGTACCCCGATGTTGGTGGTTCTTATTGTTGAGCTCATTTGTCATGGCCTTATCACTGATTATGCATGTTAAGCATTTTGTACTGTATTTTAAGGCAAGCATTAGGCAATTCATCAAAATTGGATGGTGTTCACTGTTGACTGATGTCCCTGGAGGATTGAGGTAGGGGCAAGGCTAGACAAGGAGGTAGAGGGTGATACTAATGAAGAGGATCCCAATATAAGTGATTACGGAATAACACTTATTCTCGTTGTTGAAATGTTCTTTCTCATTTATTCATACTTCTCTCTTTTAAAGTTTCAATATAATGTGCAAATTATAAAATAGCACATTGTGTGTGTGTGTGTCTGTATATTGTAACATTTCTAGCATGTACTTTTGTCAGAAACTCATACCCATTTTTCTGTATCATGTAACCTAGGTGTTGAAGGACTTATGGCAAATTCATTTCTAGTCTACATCTTCATGACTATAGGTTATTCTCAAATGATGTCAAAAGAGGATTGAAATTCCAAAGATGACATAAAAATCATAGATCAATGTTTCCTCTTTATGACTATAGGTTAGATAATATAGCAGCTCATATGTATTTTATCTTCATTTAGGGTTATGCAATTTTGTAATGTTTATGACAAAATTACTATTGAATGTCACCACATTGAAATATGCTAGTTACAAGTTGAGAACCAATGTAATATCAAATAATCAGTAGTAATAATTAATGTTATCAAGTGGAGCATAAAATATACACTCACACTATTACAAACAATGGACTTTTACATTCATACTTATTTTAGAATCATTATACAACAATATGTTTGTGAAGTATTTGATAAAAAACCCTGACCCAATCATAGTAAGGCCATGTTAAGACTTTATTTCAAATTAGGAACACACACTATAGCATTATGATAGTCATTGACATAATAGGTGAACAAGTTTTAACTATGAATACATTTTTTTTATTAATATACAGTACCCCGTCGTTTATCCAATGTTCAATGCCTAACAGCTATTGTCGGATTTCATGTCAATATGATGAATTTGTTGTGGCTGCGACGGTAGATTTTTGTCACATTTTTGACATCCTGGCACCCTTGTATGATAAAATTGTTGTAGGAAATCTGACGACCTTTCCATAGGAAATCCGATGGCCTTGCCTTAGGAAATTCGATAGCCTTGGCCTAGGAAATCCGACGGCCTTTTCATAGGAAGTTTGACGGCCTTAGCATAGGAAGTTTGACAGCCATAGTGTAGCAAATTTGACAGCCGTGTCTTGGTGTTGAATATCTGATGTTATTCCATCGACAACAAAAAAAATTGAGGTTGTCGAATACCCAACAGGTTATTGTCGAATTTCAAACATGGCAACTGTCAGATTTTGGGATCAAATTCTATTGAGAAACATAGGATTTATTGCCATATTTTTCTCGTGACCCTGAAGTCGGTTCTCACTTCTTCTTAATTCTTCTAATTCCTCTAAGCATTCACCTCCAAGCATTTCCATGTTAATAATCTTGGCAATTTCAGTTATTTGATTTTCTTCAAAATATGAGTGAGAGTCTTCCATTGTCATAAACATGTTTTCAGGCTACCTATATTTCCACACTTCATTTGCATCTTGTACAATATGGGCCTTAGTATTATTCAACAATTCTTCACATATGTCTTTTTAATTCCTTCCTCAAAAGTCTCCAAATGTTTTTAATAACAAGGTTCCCTATTGATTCTAGTCAGAGTTCCATAAGAGTTTGGGACACAAATATATGATAAATCCATCATGAGGTATCCACATAAACCAGTTGCCCATTTTTTGGATAAAATCATTCCATATGTTGTGGGAAAGTCAATAACAACTACATCCATCATAGTGGAGATGTCTAACAATGAAAAAAGATCATATCTAATGTTTTTTATTAATCCATAGGATGTTACTTGCCTCGAGTCTATGCCACAAACATTTCCATAAGGCCTAGTCATTTGCAATCAAATTTCCTTCATGACATGAAAAGGAATTAAATTCATATCTGCTCTAGAATTCAACATGCAATAATGTAGGAGCATATTCTGAATGTGTAAGGTTAGGTAAAAGGGAGGGTGACCACCATTCTTTCGCTCATAGATAGCAGATTGTATGTTAATAGGTGGATCCTTTTCATCTTTCCTAAGTTGTATCCCACTAGGGCTCTGTATGTGACTGGATTCTAAGGCAATCTCAAGGGTCTTGTCTTGGCCAATGCCATCAAATAACTCCTCTACTTGGCTTCTTACATTGGGAACATTCATTAGTTTAGTGATAGGGATGTTACACATTATCATGCTCGTCTCTTTCTCTATGTCAATGTTCAAGTTCAAATATCCTAAGGCAAGATCTTCTTCTTCCTTTTTTATCTTCATTAATTGATTTTCATTTTTCAAAGAAAGAAGGTTGGGGATCCACTCTTCGTTTATAGATTCTAACCTGTCATTTCTCTTTAGTTTTAGGAATGTTGGTTGCACAACATGAAGGATCAGGCTCATCAACAAAGTCCTCTTCCTGCTCCCATGGTTCTTCTTCTTGCTCCCATGACTCTTCCTCTAGGATAATTCTTCCAAACCCATCATCAAAAGATAAATCATTCATGAAATTGATTTTGTTTGGTTGGTAATCAAGGTGGTTGATATTTGTTGGCTCTTCATCATTCTCATCACACCAATTAACATTCCTCTTCTAAGGATTCTCCGGATACTCAGGTTGTATTCTATTAGGATCTCTCTTAGGACCTCTATTGTTGTTCTAGTAGGGTTTAGGGCCATAAGTATTTCTATGTCTCTCCAGATCGTGAAAAATTGTGACACTCTTGGTCAAGAAAACCAGTTGCTTCATCATCTCTTGCATTGTTTCTAATGCGTCCTTTGATTCTTTTGGTTCACTCATGGGTTCCTTAGGATTTCAAAGCTTAAGGTCAGATATGGAAGTGGATGGGGCATAATGATTGAAGAATTTTTTCTTTCCCATAGATGCCGCATGTTTCTTAGCCATGTTTACATTGAATTGGGAAGTCTTTAAGTCATTTGGATTCTTATCCTTCAAGTTGAAACCCAACCAACCATCAAAGGCATTCAGATAATGGATAACAATTACTTGGTCCTTAGGTCTAATTTCATCTAGGATATTTCCTACAGTCTTGTCAAATCTCACGTTAAATTCATGGACTGTTTCATTCTCCCTCTTCTTTATGTCAAACAAGTGATGCAAGAGAAATTTCCCATCCAACTTGAGAGAATAATCACTGTTAAGCTTTGTGATGAAGTTGTGATAACCATTGATGGATGAAGAAGGTAATCTATCAAACCACTTCCACACATCTCTTTCTAGAGAATGTAGAAGGCCTCTCTTGAATACATCTTCATCAATAGATCCATATGCTTCCATATGATCCCAGACTTTGCCAATGTGGTATTTGATGGAGGTAGCTGACACTCCATCAAACTTAGGAACGTTTTCAAAATATTTATCAGGAATGTCATGTAGGGACCCTTAGATCAGGGAGAAATGTAAAGGATATTCGTTGTCCTTCCTTCCAAAAATCCTAGGGTTTTGTGGAGGAGGAGCATTCTGATTTCCACTAGTTTTTGTTACGACCATTGAGCTAGATGAGGTTGAAGGGGATCCCAAAGGATGACTTGAGAAAAAAATTGGGCCTGATACTTGTTTGTTTTTACTTATGTAAGTTATAGGTATTCCTTCTGGGTTTACAGGATGTTATAAGAACTTAAGATTAATACGTTTGGTATGGTCCTTAGTGGAGTCACAGGGTGGAGTCCCCAGGTGAACCACATAAGTAATTCACCAATAAAATATATGTCATAGGGAAAGGTGAGTTCTGTTAAACAAATGTGGGACTCTAACTCGCCAACAATGGTGCCAAAAGGTTGTCACTGGCCTTGTAGTTTCCTATGTATGATGGATCCAAGATGGATGGTAGAGGGGCAAGAAACACAGGAGGTGGAATCAAGACTACGCAGACTCCCAAATGGATGGTTGTAATACTAATCAAGGAAGTCTTTGATTTATGTTATCTAAGTACAAGAAAACAATAGGGGAGACCTAGGTCTACTCCTGACATGAGAGATAAGACCTAGACACCAGATCAGATCAAGTATGTCTTGAGGTACGTAAGGTGTAAGGTAATTTGAAACCCTACATATATGGATGATAATGCTAAGTGGACTTGGCCTTTGGATGAGGGTTTCAGTGTTATGAGGGTTGATCCAAAGTGAAATACAAGTGACCTATAGGGTAATATTAGATATAGGTTTGAGGTACTAGCAACTAATGAAGACAACCTCTATCTTGGGAAAAATAACTGAGACAGGGTGAGTAAGGATAGAGTTGGGACTATCTAGTACCAAAGAGATAGACTTAATGAGAGATATGACAATGTCATATAACCTGAGTCATTAAGGATCAGTTAACTTTTAGGGAAAAGAGGTCAAAAGAGGGCTAACACTTTGCTTGGAGATCACTTCCAGTTGAGCCTTCGGTAATGGATTTAGTAACAACACAACATTTAAGTGGGCCAACCTGGGATATGCCCTGATCTATGGACCAAGAAAAGTGTTTGGCCCAGAATATTCCGGGTACATCAAAAGAAGAAAAGGAGGGATAATGCTAGGGTTTGGAGAGGACAATATCTAGATCTATGAAAACCAGAAGAATATAATCTTAGTGTTGGAGAGGGTATGATATTAGAATGGCCTGATCTACAAACCCAAGTAAAACAAATTCAGGAAAAATCATATCTGGAAAAGTCAAAATATGATGAGTGATGCTAGGTGGCTAAAAGCCAGTTTTTTAGATCTAGGGCTACCTAGAAGGAAATAGATCAGAATTCGGGGTGTTATAGAATGATGGAGACCTGATCTACAAACCCACGTAATTTTTTTCAAGAAAAAATTAAATCTGGAAGAAGTCAAAATTTTAGTCGCGACGTTGGGGTTTGAGCAATTAGAAAGTCATATCTAGGGAAAACCAGTCACAATTTAGATAGCCTTGAGGATGATATAGTGAGAGGGATGAAAAATATAAAAATCACATAAATGGTTTGTTCAAAGATCAATTGGTTCCCCGATTAAGTATTTTTTTGGATTTTTATTATTTAGGAGTTTTTCAGAAAATTTGAAGAAAAGAAGGTACAATGGATTGAGATCTAAAAGAGTAGAGACTTACCTATTAGATATTACCTAGAAAATCTTGTATATTCCTTGATGATGATAATCCCCACCATCTTGATCAATTCTGGAAGATTTGATTGATTTCTAGGACCAACCTTGTGCTCCAAGTGACCAATGCACCCCCCTATCCTGCACTAGTAAATGTCAACAATATCATATTTGTTGTACAACGAAAGAAAAATACAGATCTATAGAAAAATAACAAGATGTAATCATAGATCACAATGAAGGTAATGAAAACCCCCTGATACAAGACAAAGACAATCCAAGCGAGTTGAGGTCCCCCTGTAAAAAAGCTCTAGCTGAAAATGCCCTCCTGTAGACAAGACAAAATTACCAAAAAATATATAGATCTCACAAAATATTTTGAATGCTAGGAAGCTAGTTTTTTTCCAATCACCACTGAAGAACATCAGATGCAAAGCAGATCCATAAAATATCCACAAAAAAATATTTCTATTAATCAGATCCAAGAGCAAAAGACCCCTTACAGCTCTCTCATTTAAATAGGAACAAGAGAACCAAAATCCTAAGCACTTTGAAAATGAGTGGCTAAGATTAAAATATAAAATGTTCTAATCAATGGTTGTGATGAGCTAAACATACAATACATGGATCAATATAACCATAAAGTACTAAGGTGGACTAAATCACCCACAAACAGGGTACCCCACTCAACAAGAAATAAATAAAGCACATGGTGGGTCCATGGAGTGTTAAATAACTCCCTTTGGGTGCCCCATGGCAGAATAATAATATAATATTTGAATTTTTTGACTTTGTGCCTCCTTGAGGAAATCGTGAGCCTCCGAAAATCTCTAGAAAATAATATAAAAATGCCCAAAAAATAGGCGTGGGCCCAATCAGGTGCTGCAACTGCTCAAGAAGGTGTGGAGGACATCATTGTCATAATCCCGACTCATCCCATGTCATATCCTTTCCTCAGTAGCCTAAATCGATTTCCTCAATATCCATTTAATCATTTTTTAATCTTCCTTGAGAAACATGAACCTGGCAAAACAAACTCCTAGGGTGCCTACATTGTCAAACTGATCCCACTAGGCTCTTCGAGATTGGGGTTTTATGGTACAATTAAGTGGTTTCACCCCCTATGCCCCATACAACACCATAGGAGATTCAATAAAAACATCTCCCTGCTCAGACACATCATCCTGTGAAGCAATACTACATCTAGAGAGTAAAATGAGCCTGACCATACCTGCAAGTGACCATAACTGAAAAAAATATATACCATTAGACTTAGAGAGTCCAAATCCATCTAGGGTGTATACTGGTACCACTCTTAGGTCTCTACTTGATCATCAACCATATCCAATAGAAAATATAACCATTTGTAAATGACTAGATACCAATAATATAACTCAGACTATCATCCATCTGTTGCAAGTGTTATAAGGCTAAGACATGCTCTACAAATCATTTAAGAAATAATTTGAACAAGTAGCATTCATTTCACTGGAGGTATATAAACAAAATAAATATATAGGGTTTTATTTATTATTACTGAAACTAGACTTTAAATACTATACTCACTTCATAGTTGTAGTCAATTTGCTAGTGAAGGATAAAGGATTAAATTGAAAAGGATAGGGAAAAGGATGACTTCCTACTTAACATCATGACACTTTGGATATGGAAAGGAAAAACTCACTATAACAACATGACAGACAAACAACAACACAAGGAATGGCACTACCTCACAAACATTTGAGTTGTTCAGAGAGTGCTTATTCAACTTAGGCATCATGTCTACATCAAGTTTGATCCAGTTTCATTAGGATAATCAATTTTATTTTCATGGCCTTTTTGGCCGATATGTCCTTTTGGGGACTTCACCAGTGCCTAAAAGCACAACTAATTGCAGCTTTTATCTAGGAAATATTTGTAGTGAGAATTTCTCCTCACTATAGGGGTAAGAATGGCTCCCTTGTGCCTATAGGGCACAAGGTTAGGTTCCTACCCTTAGAAAACAGTAAAAATGGACTAGAAATATGGTAAAGATAGAGCTACAAATTTAAACCAAGATAATCTAAGAAACACTAAGTAAATGGCAGCTTTTGTAAACTACATCTAAGAGCAAATACCATAAAGAAAGATGGAGATGCAGCCCTTGTGAACCCATCTGCACACAGTATGTTAGGGTTCCACCTCCAAAACCTGCAAAATAAACCTGCACTACAATGTGGAAAACCTGCAAATGAAAATATGAGTTAGAAATACAATAAGAAAATAAACATAAACAGAAATGAGATTATACCTCACTTAGATGGAAATGGGCCACCATGCCCTAGCTCATGCGAGCACCTCTCTCTTGGCTGGGAATCAATGGCTTGGAGAAAGGTAAATGGAGGAGAGGGAGAGTGGGTGGTTTGAGAGAAAGAGCTCTCAAAGCATCAATGGGTAGCATAACAATATGCAAATGAGGAGTGTTTTGAGAGTGACCCCCCACCCTCCTTATATAGTTTTTCCAAGGGATTTTAGGGTTTTAAGTGCTTGGTCAAGGCTTTAGCCCCTTCCGCCCTATCTTTAGCCCCTTTTAGAGTTTTATCCCCTTTTTGAGGGATTTAGCTCTTGGGGGTCTATTTTGGGCTCTTTTTTGGGTTTTTTAGCCCTTTTCTTCATCCTTGGGATCTTTTGGAGGTGTGGGGGTGAAATGGAAGGTCATGGAAGCTCTTATGTAATGAAATGAGTGTTGTGATATGGTGTTCTTGGGTGGTGTATGCCATTGAGAGCTGTGTGGGGGATTTTTTGGGTTAACAGATTGCCCCCTGATGTGTGAGGGCAGGAGCTCAACGTATGGCCGACGGACATCATAGGATTTGTTGTTGAGAGGCGGTGCTTCCGGGGCTGGGGCACAGTGGATTTTGGTTTTGTATTAATTTGGTTCCCATCAATGGGTGAGATACAATAAATGTGTGACATGTATATGGATGAGGTGGGAATTCCCATGCTCGTGNAGGAGCCGATCATGTACAACTGATGTTACAATGCTGGATGCCTCTATGTGAGGCTGAATACAATACTGATCTAGTACACTGGATCCATGGAATTCTCATGGAATGCTACATCTTCATGATTGATGGTCTGCTGGATCTGGTACATAGCTGTGTGGACTCATTGATTGAGAGTGAGAGTATCTGTGGTACAAGTGTGCTGCATCAATCATAAAGGTATACTGAAGCACTGTTGTGGCTTCTGATCATTGTCTCCAACGCAACCTAGAAATCACAAGGGACATAACCTGTTTAGGTCCCTCAAGTGGACTCACCAATGTGCTAGAGTCAGGTGACATCCGGGGTCTTCAACCAAGTACTGTGTGGAACAAACCCTGTACGAATATCAATGGTGCGATGATGGAGTTGAAGTCGAGCACGTGAGAAACAACCATCCCAAGAGGCGCTAAGTAATCCTCTCAAGTGGTCCAAGGAACTCATTAATGATGTTAATAAAACCAAGGTACATGGACCTCTGGGTCTATCCTCTGGAATATATGTGTTGGCATCGACAGAGGGAGACCTTTCCCTAGTCAAGGAAATGATGTTTCCTTAACCAGGAGAACGAGGGATAACCGAAAGATGTGGATCAATCTGCGGACTGACTCACTGAATTGGGGGGGAGGGGGTGGAAGGGAAAAAACTGAACAAGGGAAGGGGGGGTGGAGTGGGAGACTCAAACTTCCTTTGTTCATAGTATGAAAGCAGGGTGGATTAGGCAGCAAATGAAACTGACTCAAGGGAATGAGATCATAGCTGTAATACCAGGAATGTTGCTGGAGATGGGAAATACTTGGAGGCAGAGGATAATTTTGATACTGATGGGATCCAAGGAAGACACATTGCAGAGTAATCTGAACAAAGGAAAACCAATGTGGGGATGTTTCCAAACCATGCTCCAATGGATGGTAGGAAATCACAAAACCAACTAGATTCGCATGATATTCTCTGCCCTATGGGCTTATTGTACATCCACAAAAACCACAACTAGTTTCACCCCTTTCCGCCTAGTACATGGCGTTGAATCAGTGCTCCCTATAGAGTTCCAAATCCCATCTCTTTGCTTCATGGTGGAACTCCTTCCTAACACTTCACCTTTAGAAGAGTGGCTCCTCCAACTCGAGAAAACCATAGAAGATCGTTGAGCTACCCTCCAAGCCATCGAAGTAGCAAAAACACGATCAAAGATCCAATATGACTCCCATGTCCACCCTCGCACTTTCAGTGAAGGTGATATGGTTCTAGTCTACGACCAACCCAATGATAAATTGGGCAAAGGAAAGTTCAAATCAATGTGGTATGGCCCATACTTCGTCCATTGTTGCCTCGGAAAAGGGGCATACACCCTCATTGAATCTGATGGACAACTCTTGGAGAACCCCCGCAATGGGCTCTACCTCAAGAAATTTTACACTTAACATCGCCAATGAGTCACTCCATTTTCTTTTTCTTGTTTTTCTAACATTTTTTAGCAAAAATCAAAGGCAGCACCATCAGCTGCTAAAGTCACCCAGAACCTATTCAAGACACCTTTCACACCTCCAGGATCAAATTTTCATCTAGTTATGAGACCATCATATCACATTTAATAAGTCAATTTTGGGACCATTTCCCACAAATCATCTCGATTCATGAGCCATGACATGACGATGTGAGTGTCTATAGACTAGTACTCGTATCACACTTCCCGGTTGTAACTCATACGAGCGATCGGGCCGCCGCCTGTTAAGGATTGTACTATACTTTTTTTTGTTTATAATTGTCTTTTTCACCGCACCTTATGTGGACATTCAGACCATCGTCCACAAAAACCTTTGTTTTTCTTTCATGTATTTGACATAGAAGTGTTCTTGGGCCACCACCCATTAATAACTGTAATTTTAGCTTTTATTTTGTATTTTTAACACATAGTTGTCTTTTCCATTCACCGCACCTTACGTGGATCTCTGGACCACTATCCACAAAATGATTTATTTTCTTTCATGTATTTGGCATATAAATGCCTTTGGACTTGTACTTACATCACATGTCATCAATTCCATCCACATTAACACACACTCATGCTCTCCTGACCTCTGTCCGAGAGCCACCTCAGTTTGTGTGCCTCTGTCGCGATCTATCCCACGCATGTATTGGTATGTTTGAGAGCCTTTTGTTCTGTCCATACTACGTGGATGACCTTTGGACCTCTGTCCACCGTCCTGACATGGGGCACCGCTCATGCCACCATCGGTTGACCACATTGGAGTTTCGTTTAAGCTCTTTTCTGACTCCTTAAAACAATGAAAATATCACTGAGCGCATCTGCTTCCTTTCCCGCATGCTAAAGTATAGGAAAGGACATTTACATCATCTCATTTACCTCCTTTTGTGGACTATGTAGACCGTTTCATGAAAAGGACTTCCTTGGCACAATCAAGCCAAGAATGATTCCCCTCTGCATACTTTTGTGCTTTCTCGGGTAGAGGGGTCGCACTTCATGAAAAATCTCACCGCCGATTGTCATTGAGCTCTTTTCCAGCCATTTCAGTAAGAAAATATTGCCGAGAAAACTTGGTTTTGTTCATGCTTGTAAAATTATTTGAATGACCATCCAGTCAGTATAGGTTTAACCTTTTCCGGCGTGATTGGACTATCAATGGTAAAGAAGTCTCTCATCCCCTCCAGGATGGGCGAGCTCTCCTATGTATACTTTTATCCTTTTTTGGGCACATGAGACTACCAACAAAAAAGAGCCCCCATTGGAGTCTTCTTCCTGCTTTCAGACTCTCTAAAATTGCAAGCACCATTGAGCACTTACCTTCTCGGGCTCACAAAAAATCTATGAGATTGTACCACAATGGTGTCCCTACACACCATCCCACAGCAAATAGTTTGGTAGCATCCCCACATTGGGTCGCCTTTGGTCAAAGTACTCTGCAATGTGTCTTCCTTGGATCCCATCAGTATGAAAAGTTTCCACCTCCTCCAAGTATTTCCCATCTGCAGCGACATTCCTGGTATTACAGCTATGATCCCATTCCCTTGATTTAGTTTCTTTGCTTCTTGGTCTGCCCTGCCGTCATACTCTAAACAAAGGAATTTTGAGTCTCCCACTTCCCCCTTGCCCCTGTTCAGTTTTTCCCTTCCCTCCCACCCCAATTCAGTGAGTCAGTCCACAGATTGATCCACATCTTTCAGTTTTCCCTCGCACTCCTAGTCAAGGAAACATCATTTCCTTGACTAGGGGTAGGTCTCCCTCTGTCGACGCCAACACATATATTTCAGAGGATAGACCCAGAGATGCTTGTACCTTTGTTTCATTAACATCATTGATGAGTTCCTTGGACCACTTGAGAGGAGTCCTTAGCGCCTCTTGGGACAATTGTTTCTCACGTGCTCGACTTCAAATCCATCATCGCACCGTTGAGATTCATACAGGGTTTTTTCCACACAGTACTTGGTCGAAGATCATGAAACAATCAATATAATTGTGCAAATGATCATGAAACATGTGAGGATCAATATCTTTAGAGAGTCGTGCCATTCTTTTGGTATATCTGTGTACTATTATGTAGACTATTGTAATATCCCAAATTTTGGACCTACTATTTATAGACATGAGCCTATTGATCATGATGATTATATTGATGTTTTATTTTATATTCGGTTGAAGACACCACTACATATGAACATGATGATTGTTTTGTATTTTGGGTGTAAGCCAGTTGTTGATGATATATATGTATATATATGTTGGTTGTGTTGGGCGTCAACCCTGAAGCACATGATCAATGAGATGTTTTGTGTTGGGCATAAGCTCTAGAGCATTCCATGTTGATGTTGAGCATAAGCTCTAGAGCATCAGATATTTGGCCATCCTAGCATTTAGTGTTGAGCAAGAGCTCTGGAATTGCACTATTTTTGTAACTTCCTATTATAAGTGTTGAATATGGGCTCCGGTAAGCGCTAGGGGTTACTGAAAAGATTAAAATCACCTCCAAGTGAAAACAAATCAAGAATAATATTGATCTCATCATACTTATTATTAAGTGATTAAATGAAAATTTTGAATTTCTGCATTCTCATCAAGTACTGAAGAACTACCATGTTATACAAGGGAAATCCAACATGCAAGGATGTTTAGAGTTTCCTAGCATAGTAGACCTATTCCACCTATTTAATTGACCTTCATAAATCAGTCTCATTAAGTCTAGGGATCATCATACATGATGCGTGAAGAAATTTGTTAACAAGTATTTTAATACTATGTATTTTATACATAGTATGTATGAAGAATTAATTATGATTAATTATGTAATTTAATAATGAAGGAAGAGAAGCTCCACCAATTATTATTTATTATTAAAGGATTAATCAATAGTATAATACCTATGAAATATTAACTAGGAACTACTTAAAAGTTCCTAGGTTAAGTATTGAAAAATACCCTAGCAATTAAAAAGGGTTAAATCAAGAAACCAAGGTTTCTTGATTTAACTGTCCCTTTGACTACAAAGTCTATCTATAAATACTGGAGCCAAGAAAAGGTTTGGGGTCTGATTTTTATCTTGGAGAATTATTATTCTGCCTGTTTTTCCTCTCAAGTGTTTTCCTGAAGAACTTTCTCATGCAAGGAAAAGAGGACTGATTCAGAACTGAATACCAGTTAGGAAACCCTACCTTAGGAGCTCTAATCTACTTGCATGTTGGAGTCGAGATCGAGGGGATCTGGGTTAGAACTAAGAATGGTTCTGGGTCATGGTTGGGAGGAACATGGTACTTACCAAGTGATTGGGTCATCAAAATTAGAGGTCAGATCTGTCTTAAATTGATAATGTTGGTTATTTAAAAAGTGTACTGGTTCAGCCATTATAGGAGCTTCAAGAAGAGAAATTACAGGTATGAGTTCTTAGTAGGTCAAAGTTGATTTCTAGGGTAAATTCTGGCTGCTTTATGTAAAATATTATATATATATTACTAACACTAGAATTGATTGGTTCTGTCCATATCTCCTAGGGTTACTTTTCTTAAAAGCTAACCCTAGACTGTCTATGCTATGATCTGGATTATACAATGAATATGTTAGATGAATGTTTCCAATGAATTTACTAACCCTATGTAATTGATGCCTTCCTGGATGCCACTAGGATTTGTATTCTCTTCAATATATCCTAGGGTGGTAAATATTATCATAGGTTGTATATATCTAGGTTTCCTTCTCTAAATTTTCCTTATGTATTCATTTATTATTCCAAAATTAAATATTGTAAACTATGTAAATCCAGACCTACTATTTATTGTTCATCTATTATTTATATCTCTACTAACATATTACATTTGTTAGTAGAGACATGTTTCAGATTTATAGTAGATTTAATCATAGAAGTAAGCTTAAAGAAATAAAAATACTATAGATTCCGTAGGGTATTACTTACAACCAGAACTATTTCATAAGATAATTATATATACATATAAGTAAGCCTATCAGGGATAAATCTTTATGAAAACTATCTATACATTTATTTCCAAAACTAAATAACTCATATAAGACATTTCAAGGCTTGTATCCATATTACAATTTTGCATTAAAAGTACTCCACATAAATGGAACAATATTATAAATAATCAAAGGAAGCATCGTGACCATCTGTGTACTTCTTTACAAATTCTTTGATCAAAATTCATATAATAGAACCCATGGTTCTAACTTTCCATCTATACATAACCATAAATAAAATTACATAACTCAACAAACATTACCATAGCCAAGTAAAAATAATATATCTTATATAGTAAAACATATCATAGTAAAGAAAACATCAAAATCATAACATAAATCCATATATTGCATACAATAGCAGGAATCGAATCCTGTGGGCATGCAAGCCCAGTTTGTTTTATTCATTAAAATACATTCATTACATTACATTAGAAACCTTGTTGCCAAAAGAGGTCATGACATCGATTCCCATGGATGCCAATACCTAAGGCAAAGACATAACAACAAACCATACGTAATGTATACACAAAACGACAACCAAATCCTATAACCATTATCACACCGAACACGGTGTACAAAATCGTATGTAGGCTGTGGTTTTTAAATACGTCCATCAAAATATAAAATATACAGAGTCCAATTACATTAAAAACAAAAAACACCATAGAGGGTCTATAAACCCTCGCCTCCATGAAACCCACTAATACACAGTGCTCACATAAGTCATGGCCTCGGCCAAATTTTAAAACTAATACACTGTCTCTACAATTTTAACCCTACTCTATTCTATCTCAGCACTGTGGAAAGGCGCATGCCATTCATGGCATGGCCTATACCCACGCTATCTATATCTTCACCTTATAAACTAAATAACACTATAATACACAGAACTTGCAAGCTGGTCAATGCCCACATAAATGAATCCTAACCATATATTAAACGCAGTGAAATCATGCTATGCACATCAAATATTAAACCATGGTAAATCAAGTATTAAAAACCGTCTGCATCCATTTACACAGAGCTTGCCAAGTAAACTAGACAGTAATCATATTAAATCTTATAATCAAGGTAACACAGGCATGCCAATGGGCTAATGCAGCATTGGAAGTAATGGTGTATCTGATGGCTAAAATGCCCCAACGAAAACAATGTGCTTAAACAAAAACCAAGTATACTAGAAGCCAAACATTCATCTTTTTGTTGCTAACAACTCAAGCAAAATTAGAAACTCAAATTTATACATAGAACTAGAGGAGGTGCGACTCCACCCACGGTTGAAGTCTTTTCAACATTATTAAAAAAACACCCAAGTCTACAATTGTATGCTTGAAGGCAATTTTAAAACCCCACATCGAAACCCACAACATAAAACCCCAAAACCAAGAAACATTCTATGCGCAGTATGCCAAAGAGGGACGAAAGATAGCAAGTAAAACCTTGCTCATAGGCTTGCCGTGGCCATGAATGCAATGCTTCGAGCCAACAGAGATTGACTCCATGCTGCCCCTCTTTCCCCTTTGGCACCTGCAAAAACAAAATCCAACACGAAATGAGAAGTATGACTGAGCAAACTTTAAACCAAACTAATGTGCAGGCGTATAAACTCAAACGTAGGCATACCTCACAGTCTTGAGGTCGCCTCCATGGATTTTCCTCTTCGCGGAGCCAAAATGCATAAACCCCAAATGACCATACATTGCACAACCCTTGTGATCCAAGCCTAAGGGAAGGTTGTCGTGCTTCACCAAGCGCATTGAATGCACCAGCTAGAAACCATTAAACCCATATAAAAACCCATTACACCATATTCTATGCTTCACTACCATACAAAGTATGATCACCTCCCACATTAAAGATTAAACCTTTATATGGTATGGTTTATACCATATGATATGTCACCACCCCAAATCCCATCACAGCGTTAATATTACAAAGCTTGCATTATGATAGTATTATGATAATACTAGTCCATAGGGTGTGCTAGTCCAAAGTCAAAGAACCCATGCTTAGGTATTTAGATAATGTTTAGACCATAGGATTAGAGCTTAGGGTTTAATCCTTTAGTAACAAGGTGTTTACGCTTAAGAACCGTGGCATACAAAGTATGCCATGATAACCTCTCGAACTATAAAATCCAAAGCTCTGCTCTTCAACCAATATAATAACTTGTCAATAAAAGAACATGAGAGATGTTAATAAATATAGTATAAATATATATATAACATAAAATGTATTAATGACACATAGAAGAATGAATTTAAAACATAACGAGGAATAATTAGTGCATAGGAAATTTATCCGTAATAGTTAAATTGATGATAACGACACTTAGCAAGTTATAAAACCAAGTCGATAAGTAGCATAACAACTAGCACTAGGTCCTCTAGGATCAAGACGGTCAACATAATTTACATCAGATTCCGTTGCAAATTAATGAACTGCGTAAGTAATTAAAAGAGGTGCCTTAGTTCGATTGAGCTAAGTAAGCTTACGCAACCAAGAAATACTTTACCTCTCAAACCAGCATGGGAGAATAAGTCCTGCCACTCCACCATTTTGTTCACATCAACAAAGTTAAGTTATTTTTTATTAAATAAACAAAGTACACATGTGCAAGAGTAAAACAATGATCTATACAATTCATGAATTCACCAACAGTAATAACTAAGATATATCAATAGTTTAAATACGAGAATTAAGACATAAGAGGTAAAAAAAAACGAATAATCACTGAATGGATAAGAGATTAACAAAACATGATGGATAGTTTATGAAGAGATCAAAAGTATAAGTAGTGCATGTAATTCCAATAAGATAAGTTTTTTTTTAAATTGTTCATTGGAAATTCTATTGAATTTATGTTGTTCAATACAAATTGTTGGTTATGTATTTATACATCTCTATTGATCAATGGTTGATTTACATGCTTAATGGATTAGAGATTTTATGTTGGTTATTTCATTGCATGATTATTTGCATCCGTTAAACATTCCCATGGAAATATTCTTATTTCCTTTTAATTGTTGTGCTTTGCATTCGAAGTCATTGTTAAAAAAAAGTGTTAAAGAGAATTTACAATGTAACCATCTTAAATTTATATTCCTTTTCCATATTTTATATAAGTGGGTTATGTTATATATATTTGATGTTAGTTTTATTCTTTCTAATTCAAATTGATTAGGATCTTTATTTGAAAGAATAACAAGTACAAAAGGATACATAAGATAGAGAAGATACACCAGACACAAAGATTTTCCTTGCAGAAACCATAAAGGAGAAAACTTTGTAAACTTCCTCAGAATAGTTCTATCACTAAGAAAATATCACAATATGGAGAGACCCAAGAATAAGAAGTCTTCTGCATCTCTCTCTCTCACTCCTCCTTTTCCTCTCTCTCACCTCAATCAATCTTGTGAGCGAGTTAGTGTGTGTCTAAATCAGGGAGGGAGCCTCCATATTTATACACATCAAGTGAGTGACCTAAAACATGGCTAGGTTGACCTCTTAACATAGAATGAGCGTCTTCACCTAGGGAGGCTCAAAAATATTTTTTATTATATTAATCATGGGGACAATTTCCTCAACTTACAACAGAGTGTTTACCTCAATGACCATATACAATAATGACATCCTAAACATAGGGAAAGCATCTCTCATGGGGGTACAAGAATATACAATGATAATATACATCAGAATATCTTCCAATGTTACAATTACAACAACACTCCCTCTTAACTTGGAAGGTATCCTCTAGCCACAATAATCAACACTCTCACTATCTTATCATTGTTGTATGATCATTGTCCTTTCTTCTATAGTTTGTATCTTTTCAATTATTAAATAGTGACAAATGTTGGTTATATTTACCGTAGGAAGTTTTTATAGAGCCAACCTTCTTTCATGTTCAATGTAGGCCTATTCCTCATATAGGTATTTATAATATCCACTAGTAAGCCATGGTGTAGGTACAACCTGGGACTATACATTACATTTCCACTACAATCACCTGCATCTCCTACCATCATCTTGTTGTATCTGAATCATCTCATCATCGTACATGGAGGGAATCTAAGATGCATACCACATGTCCAAAATAACACCTAGGTTGTAGAAGAATAGGAGCATGCGAGGACTCATTACGTCTCAAGAACAATCAAATTGTATTAAATCAAAATCAGTTAAACATCAGTTCGGTTCTCCGATACATTACTACTCTATGCATTCATTAATACTTTATAACCAAAACACATTCCAAAACTATAAGGGAACATAAGCATACCTAAAATCACATTTCATCATTCTAGTTGTGATTTTATAGCCTCCCTAACTGATGTCAAATGTAAGTAACTTACAGGTGCTTCAAATAAATTGAAAGAGCTGAAGAATGGTCTCTTACTAGATTCATATTAAAGTCCAATAAAAAAGTATTAAATGCAAAACACAGTGTAATAGCTATAAAATTCAAACCATAGACACTTAGGTATCGATTTTTGGATAATGATGCATCCATGGTTTCTTCTAGGACTCCGAGGAGATATTAACTTCCATAAATGTGTAACAATTGAGAACAATCTTAATGTAACTTGAAATTGCTATAACTGCAATGGGGAATCCACATTACTCAAATGGCGACGATCAAACTTTGTACAAATGTCCAGGAACTCCATACCCCATGCAAATAAGCATTTTGAGGAATTTTTTAAAGTGTTTTACTTCCACCCTACAACAAATTAAAGTTTATGAGTTACTTTGTTACAAAATGAAGGTAAAAAAGCGGTTAGGAATCCATAATGAAAATGGTTGTGTTGATTTTGCAGTTTCAGAGATTCCTTCAGGAATAAAACACGTTTCTTCCAAGGCATGGAGGAATGTGTTGTTTCCTTAGAATCATTGCCCAATTGATGCGCAAGCTAAAGCAGGTTAATGAGAACGGGGCTGTTACAGACTTTATAATCAATGCCTCAAGTTTGATTGGAAGTTGAAAATTCAATAGACAAAATCTCACACATCCAATAGAGACAAATCAAAGATTTTGATCATGAAATCCAACCAAACATTGGTAAATGAAGTAACTCATCAAACTTCTCTTCAGATCTAACCAACACATGCGTGCAAAACCTAAAAAGGAAATCCTATGTCTGATAACACATAGGTAGGAATTGAATGGTACCTCAGTCAAATGGAAAGGCATGTTCCATATCTTACATCTTAGACATGTGTGAATCGACAGATTTTCTGCTCCATGAAATAAAAATGCATGCACATAGAAATGGAAATTTTTAATGTAGACAACAAAAGAATGTTTCAGATTTAATCATGCAGAGATGGATCATACAGCATACCATCATTGACGCCCTTCCGTTCAACAAAATTCCTCTTCCAGGATTCTTTCTTTCTTTGTAACATCTCCTTTGGGAAAATTGCATAGATATTCCATCAAGGATGTAGATATCAGTCACTTCCAATAACCAAAATAAGCTTCTTGCTTAAGGAACATAGATTCTTTTCCATAAGAATATCGAGCTCTCCTTCCCCCCATCCAACATTCTTGCTTCCCCAAGCAAAATCACCTGCTCTCTTCCCAACATGATTCTTTGTGGCCCTGTAGATATTATTCCCCACTTTCGCATGCATAGATCCATATTTCCTTCAAGCGCAAAGATTCCCCTTTTATAAGAAGCAAAGAGATCATTTTCAGCAGATGTGATGTCCCCAACCCTCCGACAGGTGAAGAGGATGATACTATACACCAAACATCAGGGAAACTAGCCCCATGAACATGTAAATACATATAAACTGAAGGAACATGTTGAAGGCATCAAACATACTAATATGCATAATCATACATATACTCAGTGGAAACAAAAAATACAATTCAACATTCAACATGTCCATCATCATAATTCATTAACAATAAATATGATTGCAAAATAGATTAGTGAATAATACTTATATTATAAGAGTTGTCCCTCCACCAGCTATGTCGCTACAACGTTCCACCCAACCATAGGCCAACGTGCTCCCTAATATCTCAGCAACACTACCACCCCCAAGGTAGGAATGATTCCCCAAGGAATAAGGAACTAGTAGGTTTACACATATCCAAGGATAACAAAACATACCAAGCCAACACAGTTGGGTTTGTCAGGCAGTCAATAGATCATCCAAGCCAACACAATTGGGTTTATCAGGCCATCTAGGAGATGGGAAAGGATAAATGCTAAGCTATTGAGCTCATTGAAGAGCTAAGGACACCTACACCAGAACTAAACTGACTTCTAGGACACCCACACAGACCCAACATAAGAAAATCAGTCCTTTCTCTGCTACACATTCCCTTAGGCCCTGACCTCCCTTCCATTGCTATTCAGGGGTTGTGGAGAAGAAATCTATCCCTTTAGCTCTGTCTATGTGGTTCCCAAACCCACCAAGTTTGTGAATCAAATCAGGCCCTCATCACCACCCCAATACAGTCCGAAGACCAACCACTACATGCACGCAGCAAAACCAACAATTACAACTTTGACAGGGGAAAAAAAATCCCTGAGTCATTCTTGGCCCTATCATGGGTAAAACAACTCAATGGTAACCTACAGCAACTCCAAAGCATGAGGGAAAACACAGCCAAAAAAATGTAGGTACTCATAGCTACCAATGACCAGGGAAAGAACAACAACTGATCTCAGAATGAAAACCACCGAAACATCACAGTCCGATAAGGGAAATGGGAAATTGATTCTCTGCATAGACCGGAGGAAGAATATACCCTAAGCCCAATTGGTGCATGAGGCTAAGGAAATAGCAGTGTCTCTGCATGATATGGACAGTGAAGAGAAATACTGCCCATGAGGAATGAACAATGAAAATGATGGATATTTTTTCCAAACTGTACGTGAAGGTGATAAAAACTGGAGAAAGTGGGAGAGTGGAAGCATTCCTTGTTGTTTTTCCTTTCTCCCATGTGAATGGAACAATCTAGCTGGAGGAGGGTGAATGTGTATAGGCCTGCCACCCACCACTACCCATCAAATAACTACCCTCAACTAACATCAGAGTTCTTTACATGGGTTGTTGACACATGGCTTTTCCCCATGGGTTCTAGGTTTAACAATCCCCCCCTCCCTTATTTTTAGGAAAATCATTCCCTTTTCAATATAGTTGCATTTCCATAGCTGGTTGGGGTCTTTTTAATTAAAATGCATAGTTACATGATGCCACAAGTTAATATGTGTTGTATATCCCGATATACTATCGACAACAATTCCAAATATTGAAACATAACACAACCAAATCGATGGTGGGGCCTTTACCTTTAGCTCTGCACAATGATTATTTACAATATATATGTATCATATATATTTAATGCATCGGGGTCAAAACCAAGGTGTTACATTCCCCTCCCCCTTCAATAGCACTGTCCTTAGTGCTTTAAAAAATTTGAACAAAATGCTACACTGTACCACCTCAATGTTCCATGAAATTGAACAAAAATGGGTGTGCCAATCACATGGCATCCTCCAGCTCACATGTAGCCTCTTCAGGTCTGTAGTGCTCCCGTTGCACCTTTACCTTCCCTATCGATTGGTTCCGAAGCATTATGACCTTCCTATCGAGGATGTACATTGGCTCGATTTGGAACTCTACCTCAGGTTCCACCTGAATCACATCACAATTTATCACATGGTTAGGATCATGCACATATCTCTTAAGCAAAGAAACATGAAAAACATTATGAGCCCTAGTACTAGCAGGAAATCCAATTCTATATGCAGCTGGCCCTATTCTTTCAAGCACTTCAAATGGACCATAATATCTTGGTGACAGCTTGGCACAACTTCTAAGCTTCAAGGAACTCTTCCTTGCCCTCACTCTAAGGTAGACATGATCCCCAACACTGAACTCCCTATTCACTCTATGCTTATCTGCATAGATTTTTTGTCTGTCCTGTGCTGCTTTCAGATTCTGCCTAATCTTTACAACCTCTTGCTCCATTTCCTTAAGCAATTCTGGACCAAGCACAACCATGTTCACTAGATTATCCCATGTCACTGGTGTCCTACACCTTCTTCCATACAAAGCTTCATACAGACTCATCCCTAAGGATTCCTGCTGTCCATTGTTATAAGCAAACTCTACCAAGTGTAAGTAATCTTCCCACTTGGTTGGTTGGTTTGTCCATCACATACTTGTGAAGCATGTCTTCAAGAACCTGATTAACTCTCTCTATCTTCCCATCTTTCTGGGGATGATATGCAGTGCTGAAGTTTATCTTTGTACCCAAATCTGCAAACAAACCCTCCCATAAATTGGAAGTGAACTTGACGTCTCGGTCAAAGACTATTGCTTTTGGTAATCCATGCAATTTGAAAATCTACTTCATGGATATCTTTGCAATGTCATCAGTATTATGCGTATACTTCACCGTTATAAAATGTGATGCCTTAGTCAAATTGTCTACCACAACCATGATGGAATCATGTTGTCTCCAAGTCATCGACAATCCTGTAATAAAATCCATGGAAATAACTTCCCATTTCCATTCTAGAATTGGCAAAGGCTTTAACAAAGTTGCTGGATGTTGATGCTCAACCTTTACCTGTTGATATTTCATGCACCTTGAAATGTATTCATCCATGTCCTTTTTCATTCCTGGCCAAAA
>LPNX010764382.1:326007-344928 GCA_001517045.1 Pseudotsuga menziesii
GTCTTCATGACCAGTAGACTTCTCATCATCTCCAACATGGGAACACATAAGGACTGATTACGTCTAGGGAAAACCTGTGTTCTATGCTAGGAATGATTACATCCAAGTACAAAATCAATAACTCTTTTCATCCAGGGACATCGTGGATTATACGCTATGACTCATTACATCCAAGGACAATCTTATAGGAATCATTACATATAGAGATAACCTGCATTCTATGCCAGGAATGATTACATTCAAGGAGAACCTGACAAGACTTATTATGTCTTAAGCCAGACTCTGCTCTATGCCAGGACTGAATACATTTCGGGACAACCTTTATTTGTTTCCATGTGAGATATCGTTCCAGTGCATTTGTGTCTTTCGGTCTTCTCATCATCTCTAGCATGGGATAACACCACGACTAATTATGTCTAACGAAACCTATGTCTTCCACTATGCAAGAGCTTGTCACTCCCTCTTTCTAGGGACCTCGATCTAGATGACACCAAGTCTCTCTCTAAATTATTCAAACTTCAGTCTGTCTAGCGGTATGATCAACACATCAACTATGTTCTCATTCGTTGCCACATACTGGAGCTTCACTGCTGCTCTCCGCACCATATCGGGGATATTGTGCTACTTGGTATTAAGGTGTTTGGACATGTCATGGAACATAAGGTTATCTGACATCTTCACACAGCTTTGGTTGTCGCAAAATATACAAGTTGCCTCTAGCTCAATATCAAACAAATTAGATAGTATCTTTCGAAGACACACTACTTCACAACTATATGAACAGGATGCAACATAAGGATTTCCTTGTCTGTAACTTATTCATATAAGTTTCATTTATTATAATTCAAAACTAAAGCATTTTATTTTAATGATTAGTACTTTACTTTTGTACATTTAGGTACTAAAAGTACTTTTATTTCTAGTCATATCAAAGGTAAATTTTTATTCATTTCATTTCTATATATCTTTTTAATTTAACTCAACCATAGTTATATAGATTGTAGTGCAAGAGGTGAGTTGTAAATATACCTTCCCCACAAAAAGGAAAACTCATAATATTTTATTATATCTCCTTTGAGGACCATTTTAGACCTCCAAATTCCCTTAATGACAGCATCTTTCGAAGACACACTACTTCACAACTATCTGAACAAGATGCAACATACCTTTCCTCGACTATAAACTAGTTTCACAATACCTCGGTCGTGATAGTGGATTCTTCAAAGTACCAATTTAACAATTTGGAAGCTACAGTGAATGATGTAAACTGGTTTCTGAGAAAACCTATATTATCCTCTTCTTGATTCTGTGGTCTTTCCTTTAATTACTCCTTAAAATTTGACATGACACTTTAAAAAAGACAATATGCCCTGTCCATAGGTTTGTCAGCTTCAGTCTCACCTAGAATTGTAACAAACTATCGTGTTAGATTCTCGCACTTGGTCAAAAATTCTTAGTAGATGAATATCGTGGCTATTTCACTTGAAAAGGTTTTGAAAGGTGTTGTTTATTGCTAAGTGAGATACTTCATGTCTACCTGAAAATGTCCTCTAGCTGGGGTCGAGAGCATAGTGTGCTTCATTTATTATATTTTTTTTTTGTGATCGAGAAAAAATTTCTGTAGTACATCATCTAATCCTAGTTTATAAAGGAATCCATTTACTATAGTGTATGGTGTAGCTTTCATTGCTAGAATATTTTTCTTTTTATGACTCATCCCTTCTAGTGCTCGTCCTTCCTATAAGAATTGAGCAATTTTTGATAAGTCAAAAGATACAACTTCAATTTGAAATACATGTGCATCTCGTAAATCATCTTCGATTACAATCTACTCTTTCTCTATGTTGATTCTCGACAGGTGGTCAGTTCTGACATTTGTTTTTCTTGGGTGGACTACATCTTCAAACTTAAACTCTTAAAATTATAATAACCAACGACATATTCTTCCTTGATGTAATGGTTTATTAACTAAATATTTTAATGGTTAATGGTATGTATAAAACACAAATGGGTTAGTTAGCAAGTAATGTCGGTATTTCTGAAGTGCTAATACCATTCCGAGTGCTTCACTTTCTATTGCTATATAATTCGATTATCATTTGTTTAATTTTATACTACTATATGTGTTTGGGTGGTCCATTCCATCATTGCATAGTTGTGTTAATATCACTCTAATTTCTATGCTAAATGCATCGATACGTACATGAAACTTGATCGACCAATTTGGGAATCGTAGAATGTGTGCTTCTACTATTTTTTTCTTTAAAATGTTGAATGATGTGGTGCATTCATCAGTCCATTCATATTCTTTATTTTATTTTAATAATTATTCTAACAGATATGTCATATGAGAATAATGTCGCATGAATTTTTTATAATACCGTGTATGTCCAGGTAAGACTCTCACATGCTTAGTATTTACTGGTGGTTAAGGTTGAGAATATTTTTTATTTTCAAAAATTTGACATTAGTGCCTTCCATACATATGACATTTCCTAGAAGGATTCCTATTGTAGTTGGGAATATACACTTTTTGATGTTGAGGGAAAATTGTATCTGTCGACATCTTTCTAGCATGAGTATTAGCAATTTACAGTTATTTTTCAGTGGTATTTTAGTCAATCGAATATTATGACACGGGGTGTTTTGTCGGTTATGTCCAGTTTATATCGATATATTGTTGTCGACCGGCAGTAAGAATGTTTCTTTTTGTTTTGATGTTTCAACCAATAGTTCATCTTCATATAGGAATTTGAATTCTTTAAGGAAATTTTATTTTAGTTCATTCCATGTGAATGTTTCCCCTCTTGATTCTTCCCTTTTATGCCATTTAGTCAATAAATAATCCAATACAGGAAAGAATGGGTGAAGCCAGACTCACTCATCTTTATACCCTAGTATTCTTCATTCTTTTTCACATATAGAGATATGTTTCTAAGGATCCTGCCCTTTTGTGAGAGCTGGTATATTTTACTACATTATTAGATTCTTCCCTCCAAATATTTTGATAAAGAAAGTTGAAGGTGTCATCCATATTTGATGTCTCGACTGGTGGGTATCCCACCATCTAGCAACCTGCCTAGTAAATGTCTCGACAAAAATTTTGAGTCGACATTGTTTTCCTATATTTTTAGAAACATGTTGCACATGAAGTATTGGTGATTGCCGTTCTTCATATGTAAGTGGTGGTCAATTTGATGCTTCCTTCTTTACAGGTTCCAAAGATGGATAATATCTATTTTTTTGTTCAAAATATTTTAGGAATTGCAGTAATAGAAAAACATTGTCAGGTTTTTCATTTTAGGAATGGATTTGATAGTGTAACTACCCATATCACTAAAAAAAACATTCATTTTGAAAGACTATTGTACGGTAACGTACCCGAATTGCCTCAATAATAACAAAACTCATTAAAGGGGGTAATATCTTTTCTTTCTATTATTTTTATAAGAGTAACCACTTATTATTATACAACCAAATACATTAGACTCATGGTTTACCAGACATTGCGCCTGTAATATCCCGCTTGTTGTACCCTGAATACTTTATAATTGTAAAAATGTTTATTGTAATTTTTCTTGTGAGGAGCTCAAGGCCAAAGCCCCACCAGAAACAAGATCAGGAACTCGATATGAGTTAGTTATGTAAGAGGATAAAATTAGGAGACCTAATACTTTGATGTAGCTAAACAATGGGCAACTAAGTCCACTACGGCTAAAAAGAAAACGAATGGCCGGGGAGCCATAACTCGATAATGCAGTCATACAGATTATCCTAATTATGGCACTATTTGGAAATAGGGACTCACCCTGTAAGGGAATTCCTACTTCATAGAGGTTATCCCAACTAAGATACCCTATGCGCTAAATCCTATTATGACTAACCCTAGTTAGAGCGAGTCGCAATATTTTTTGTTGTTTTTGTTTACACGGCATAAAGGAGCGACGTAGTTAAAAAATTAAGAAGGGAAAACCAACCTAAGAAATTAATGGACCATAGGTCGTGGCCACTTAAAGTATGAAAAACATAGATATCATCGGTCACATACACCGTTTAATATACTAATGGTAAATTACCACCCTTACCTAGACCAATGTACATAGAGACCTATATTGGGGGTAATCTACGAAGAGCATTATATAAGTATATATGTCTAAAAGTATATATATATATATATATATATATATATAAAGGCCATAAGGAGAGGCCTACATTTAATTAGCATGCTAAGTAATATAGTTAAGTATTTAGCATCCCTTATAATGAATCCAAGTGGGAATAATTCGAAACAAGACGATAGATAATTGTTAAAGGATAAATAGTTTACTTACCTATGATAAATATTTTGAGTAAGACAAAAAGACTATTGGTATATTGGATGCATGCTCCAGAGGTGGTTGCCTGACAACATGATTGAAGGAGATAGGCCTCAACAAAAATGATGGCAAAATTACTGCCTTGATTATGGGATGCAAATTGCTGCCTAGATTATGGAACACTTGGCACACCCTAGGAAAAGATCGTTGCTGCTTTGATTATAAATAGATTACAAAATTCCATAGGAAGGGGGTGGGCGGAGTTGAAATAAATTCACTAGATCTGCATCTCAGGCTAGGGTTTTCATGTGTTAGAAGAGATTGACAGACGTGACCTCTCTCGTTATGTGCCAAAAGCTTCCTTGGGAAATGCAGAAGCTGAGAGTATTACCGTCGATTGGGGTGTGAAGCATGCATGAAATTCGTTCAAGACTGGTCGGCTACACTTCCCTTTGCCGTGTACAGGTGCAAATCACCCCCCAAATCACTATGCAAGGTAGGCTTTGACTTAACTACTATTTCATGTTGTTTAAGACCCAAATCTTTATTTATGTAGTAGACGGTGATCTATTGAGGTCTGGGTGTATATTGTTGGAAGCCTTAATGTATACAACTCATATATTTGATATACACTGATTTGGATGTCCGCTCAACTTGTGCAGTTTGTTTTCGGCTCCAACCCTAAGGCATGTGATGGCATCCTTGTCAATAGAGGAAATTTTTTACTATGCATCAGGGATAACCATTCACTAGGATCTTAGTGTATAAGTATACAGGTGCAACCTTATGGTTTTGCGACCTCATTACAAAAAATGTTATTCTACAAATTTTACTTATAACACAGCTCTGACCCATGCGACGTGAGTCATGCCTCAGCTCTGAGGTATTAACAGTCCTCCTGGAAAGGCTCGAGTCAGTATTGTTTTAGCATGAAATCTATCAAAAGTTTAGGATAGGGTATAGATATATTGGGACCTTTTTCAGCTGCGAGTTTGTAAACCGAACTTACATCATATGAGCAGTCATGGGATTCGGATGTAGTGATAGACATATTGTGACCCTATATTTTGTAAAAACCAAACCTATATCTTATGAGTAGTGACATGATTTGGATATAACCATATATGCGTTATAATCCTTTATGACAATGATTCCGGTGAACTGAATTGTTATAGTATAAGTATAACATAGGCAGTGGAAATATTAAGGTAAGACCTTTGATGTTATATTATTTTGGCTGCATTTTGGCAAAAAGACCTATTTTTATATGCGACATAGATGTCGAACTACATGTTCAGAAAAGCTGTGCAAGTTCATCTAGATTTGGGTGAGTGTCTGGGATAGCCTGGGGATTCTTATCCCTTATAAATAATTCATGTCACCTACACAAGTGGTATTTTTCTATTGGTATTGTTTTTGTTAGAACAAATTGTTGTTATAGGGTTCATTTCATCCTCTAGAGCCGCAATAAGGCATAATGGATGATTGCGTAAAAGAAAAAGATGTATGAATGGTTCCCGGCCTTAATTTGTGTGTGATCCATTTCTGTTTGGCCTTAATCATTGTTGATCTCACACGCAAAGGTCCAATACCAGATCGAGGGATCTAGCTTTGGGTACTTCTCTTTCCCAGCACAGTTGGGTTTAGGGAAGAAAGACTTCAGAACCTATAATGACTTATACATTGCCTCTTCATTACTTTTTTACAATGTTTCAGCTTATGTTGATAAGCTTTTAAATATGAGTGGTCTAGACTTGGGTATGAAACTATAAAACTAAGTTATCCTGATTCTGGTTTTATTGCATAGTGTGAACTGAATCCACTCTTTTAGTATTAGTAGATTTATATTTGGATTGAAAAATTTAAGCTCGAAGGGAAATCTCTAAAATATTTCTGGAAGAGAACCCTCTCCCTTGTTGTGGGATTAGTAAAAATATAGGAGAACCAAGTCCTACCTAGATATATAAAACCGTGGTGATTTTTCTATGTTGTTTTATTATACCTTGTTAAATGTATGGTTTAGGATATTTATATATAAAAGAGGGTAAGATGATAGGTTATATTTTAACATGTAATACATCTGCGTATGTACCCTTTGCATGATGGTTTTTCTCCATGTCATTCTAAGCATATTTTTCCTCTATAGGCCTCATTCAACCAGGGGTTTTTATCTTTACCTTGTAATTTTCATTTATGAGAAGTTTTGCAAACAAAGGTTGTTGTGGTTGTAATGGAATATTTTGAGATAATTATTACATGCTTGACAGTTTGGTGGATGTAACCATGGGTTTGGGGTGAACCACGTACATTGGCGTCTTTTGTTTTATGTCTGCATGTTTTATCCCCTTGCATTGCTTGTGTACTTATAATGCTGTTATGTGAATTGCTTAAATAATCTAGGAAGGATAATCAAACAAAGCAAAGGATTTTGGTCATATCACTTGTATGGATTTAAATGCACCATGATGATGAAGGGCTAGTGTAACACACCTCATAAGTTGTAAATGGTAGAGTATTGGAAGTGCATTTAAGTGGTAAATGGTAAAGTATAGGAATTACATTATGATATTTAATAAATTGGTTGAGTGATGATAATAATGTTGTAAAGTCTTGAAGTGACGATAATGATGTTTAAATGGCCTTTCAAAACAAAAATAAATGATACAAGAAAATTTTCTATTATGTTCCCATTGGGGAGGTTACAAATGGTATCGGAGTGAGAGTTGAAACACTTGGGCCTATTTGGGCTCAAAATGCTCCTACATATTTTGTTTCGGAACTAATGATTGAGTTTTTTCCTTATGATAAAAAAAAACAACAAGTTCACACTATTCAACAATACAGGTACCAAACACAGATATTTATTGACCTTGTAGTTGTGCAGGAGAAGGTGGAACATCTTCTCAAAATCACAATAAAGATGGCCCATTACTTTTTCCACTTCGACGTCAAGCCGGCGACATAAGTACATAGGTATCTTGCTATTTCCTTGATTACTTCAAAGTGGTTTATGAATGGCTAATACGATTGTTTCATCTCTATTTAAATTGAAAAAATAAAACTATTAGTGAAGTATAAGAGTCTTCTTAGACGAACTCATGGTCGATGAAAGTACAATAGTAGTTTTAATAGTAATGTGGGAGTTGAATTGCTGAAAGAAGTGACCTTTAGAACCTACATTTATAGTTGAATTGGTCGTTAATGACATGATGTATGTTAAATAGATTCTTAGAATTCTATGGGAATTTGTGGCAAGTTACATTGTAAAACACAATGAATAATGTTGTTAAAGAGTAGCATTGAAAGGGTTACCTAATTACCTAAGGACCTAATGAGAATTGAATTTTGATTATAAGTCTTCTAAACCTAATTTGGGGTTCATTAATTGTAAATGTAAGTGGCTCATGACAGTATAATCCAAAGTATTAGAGGTATCGTTATGTGAGGGAATATGGTTATATATATGTATATGTGAATATACATACATAACTTACATGAATTCCTTGAGGATAGCAAGGTAGATATTAAAATGGAATTTGGTAATTTGATCATGTTTCCCTTGAAACTCTTTAAAGGATTAGGCATGAATTATCACATAGAGTAAAATGGTTTAAGCACAAGGGTAAGTACTGCTAAAATAGTAGCTATGTTAAAGGCATATATTATATTGACAAGATTATACAAAATACAAATTGTAGCAAATGAATGTTAGTGGTGCTAAAGCCACCAATACTATCATCATATAAAATATGAAAGCACCTCTTCAGATTTGGAAATTCGTGTAAACCAAGAACAAAAAAAAAAATTGCACTAAATCGTATGGATACATCGGTACATGTTAGTCGAAAGGCTATGAGTGCATATAGATGTTGGTAATGGAATAATGTGGTTGAGGTGCATGATTAATTATAGCCAAAACAAATTTATCGATTAAGCATTTAGATCAAAAGTAGGAGGAAGTAATGGTTCTCAAGATTTGGGTCCATTAGTTTTGAACGAAATTCTTTCACCTATATGTATGCACATAACTAACATATGACATTTTGGTCCTAAATGCACACGTCTTGTTATTGTTAATCTAGTTTGACTATCGCGAACTAATAAATGTAGGAAATGGTTAGTTGTTACACATAATGAGTGAATGATGAGAAAAAGTGAACGTTATTTGGTTTCTAAACCAGTGTTTAACAATAAATTCTTAGAAGGTTAATGCTAACTTCTTTATCAGAAGTTGCTGATTAACTTGTGAATGTTGAATACCATTAGCGTACTAAATATATGTTAAGTAAAGGTGGGACTTGAATTTCATAATTGCTAGGAAGAGAATTCAAGTTAGTTACAATGATACCACTGTCATAATGTATCCTTTACTTATAATTATTGGTGTGCAAGAAATTGGGTTATGCACATAAAGACTATTGAGCTATTTATACATTTTCATTGGTATTATTGATCTTCTTATACATTTTCTCGAAAACGACAACATTCCTTACAGTATTTCTTCAAGAAAAGGAAAAAGAATACTAGACTGCTTATGAACTTGGACTACAATACAGCTAAGGTAAATAGCATGATGTGTTGTGCCTAATGCTACTGATCGTATAGAAGGAGTACACCTATATAAAGGCTCTCATTTTGATGAACTAGAAAAGTTGTAAGATATGACATAAGTAGTTGAGGTATGAAATTTTGGTAAGAAGTTCTCTTTGTTTACTTTGGATTACTGATGTTATTGGAGTTTCCATGTCCCTAGAATTTCCACTCATGAACGTGGTGTAAGGTTGGAATATCCCTTCAATAATAATTATCCAAATATAGACAAGTAAGGATGTCTAAAGATATTGATATTGAAATAATTGATGAATGTTATATAATGTTGCAGGATATGCTAGGAACACTATCAGTCAGAATTCACTGTTAGTAAAAATATTCATTGCCTTAAATAATGAGGTTAAGAATGGGTGATGTTATACTTATTATAAATTGTTGAATTTCGAGGTTTTATAAACCAAGGATTAACTATGGATGATGTTGTTTATATATTGACATTGCAGGCTTCACCAATATTATGACCATTGTTGCAATCGACGTGCACTACGGTATACAAATCGACCTGCATATATAAGTTGCGCTCAATTGTTCAGAAATGAGTACGGAGTAATTTTTCTAGATGATTTATAGGATTATATAAATCATGAATGATGATTAAATCATTGAAACTTATGAAATTATAATTATTAATTAATGAAATTTTGGGTTATCGATAGATGCTTTGACTAACCATGTAGTCGATTCATAAATCGGGACAATGACAGTAAAGTCATGCTAAGAACCAAGGAGTGTGCATTACGAATAGTCAAAGTTGAAATTTATACTCAATACGAACAAGGAAAAAAAATAAAAAATAAAAAAAATCGAATGTTGTGGGAGCACAATTGTGTTAGGCAAGTAATTCCTATGTGAGCACATTGGTGTTAGGCATATATGCTGCAGGAGCACAATGGTGTTAGGAAAGTGATTGTCACGTGAGCACATTAGTGTGGCAAGAAACTTGATGATCTAAACTCTACCTTGCTTTTCTGGACTCCAGCAGGGCTGGGTGGAAAAGGGATTCCTACTTCGCAGAGTTTATCCCAACTAGGATACCCTATGCACTAAAATCCTATTACGACTAACCCCAGTTAGAGGGAGTCACAATCCTTTTTGTTGTTGTTGTTTATGCAGCATAATGGAGCGAAGTAGTTAAAAACTTAAGAAGGGAAAATCAAACTAAGAAATTAATGGACAATAGGTTGTGGCCACTTAAAGTATGGAAAAGATAGATATCATCGATCGAATACACCATTTAATATATTAATCATAAAATACTTCCCCTACCTAGACCAATATACATAGAGACCTATATTGGGGGTAATATACGAAGAGCATTATATAAATATATATGTATAAAAGTATATATATATTTATTGAAAGGCCATAGGGAGAGGCCTACAGTTAATTAGCATGCTAAGTAATATAGTTAAGTATTTAGCATCCCTTATAATGAAACCAAGCAGGAGTAATCCGAAACAAGAGGATAATTAACTATTAAAGGATAAATAGTTTACTTACCTATGATAAATAGTTTGGGTAATACAAAAAGACTATTGTTATATTGGATGTATTCTCTAGAGGTGGTTTCCTGATAGCACGATTGAAGGAGACAGGCCTCAACGAAAATGATGGCAGAATTACTGCCTTGATTATGGGACGCAAATTGTTGCCTAGATTATGGAACACTTGGCACACTCTAGGAAAATATCGTTGCTCCTTTGATTATAAATAGAATACAAAATTCCCTAGGAAGGGGGCAGGCAGAGTTGAAAGAAATTCACTAGCTCTACATCTCAGGCCAGGGTTTTCATGTTTCAGAAGAGATTGACGGATGTGACCTCTCTTGATCTGTGCCAGAAAGTTTCCTTGGGAAATGCAAAAGCTGAGAGTATTATCATCATTTGGGGTGCAAAGTGTGCATGAAATTCCTTCAACACTGGTCGGCTACACTTCCCTTTTCCACGTATAGGTGTGACTCATCCCCCAAATCACTATGCAAGGTAGGCTCTGAATTACCTGCTGTTGCATTCTGTTTCAGACCCAAATATTTATTTATGTAGTAGATGACAATCTATTGGGGTCTGGAAGTATATTGTTGGAAGCCTTAATGTCTACAACTCCTATATTTGATATACTCTGATTTGGATGTCCGCTCAACTTGTGCATTTTGTTTTTGGCTCCAACCCTAAGGCATGCAATGGCATCCTTGTCAACAGAGGCAAAATTATTTATGCACCAGGGATAACCTTTCACTGGGATATGAGTGTATAAGTATACAAGTGCAACCTTATGGTTTTTCAACCTCATTACCAAAAGTGTTATGCTGCGAATTTTACTGATAACGCAACTCTGACCCATGCGATGAGTCATGCCTCAGCTTTGAGGTATTGAAAGCCCTCCTGGAAAGGCTCGAGTCGGGTCGGTATTTTTTTAGCATGAAATATGTCGAAAGTTTAGGATAGGGTATAGATATATTGTGACCTTTTTCAGCTGCGAGTTTGTAAACCAAACTTATATCATATGAGCAGTCGTGGGATTCAGATGTAGTGATAGATATATTGTGACCCTATATTTTGTAAAAACCAAACTTATATCTTCTGAGCAGTCGCATGATTGGGATATAACCATATATGCATTATAATCCTTTCTGACAACGATTCTGGTGAACTAAATCGTTATAGTATACGTATAACGTAGGTGATGGAAATATTAAGGTAGGACCTTTGATGTTATATTATTTTGGCTGCATTTTGGAAAAAAAACCTATTTTATATGTGGCATATATGTTGACCTACATGTTCAGAAAAGATGTGCGAGTTCATCTAGATTGGGGTGAGTGTCTGGGATAGCTTGGGGATTCTTATCCTTTATAAATAATTCTTGTCACCCATGCAAGTGGTATTTTTCTGTCAGTATTGTTTTTGTTAAAACAAATTGTTGTTGCAGGGTTCATTTCATCCTCCAGAACCGCAATAAGGCATAAGGGATGATTCCGTAAAATAAAAAGATGTATGAAGGGTCACTGACATTAGTTTGTGTGTGATCCATTTCTATTTGGCATTAATTACTATTGATATCACACGCAAAGGTCCAATACCAGAACGAGGGATCCAACTTGTGGTAATTCTCTTTCCGAGCACAGTTGGGTTTAGGGAATAAAGACTTTAGAACCTATAATGACTTATAAATTTCCTCTTTGTTACTCTTTTACAGTGTTTCGGCTTATGTTGATAAGCTTTTAAATCTGAGGGGTCTAGACTTTGGTATGAAACTGTAAAACTGGGGTATCTCAATTCTAGTTTTATTGCATAGTGTGAACTAAATCCATTATTTTAGTATTAGTAGATTTACACTTGGATTGGAAAACTTAAGCTCAAGGGGAAATATTTAAAATATTTCTATAAGAGAACCCTCTCCCTTGTTGCGAAATCAGTAAAAATATAGGAGAACCAAGTCCTACCTAGAGATATAAAACCTTGGTGAATTTTCTATGTTGTTTTATTATACCTTGTTAAAGGTATGGTTTAAGATATTTATATATAAAATAGGGTAAGATGATATGTTACATTTTAACATGTAATACATCTGCGTATCTACCCTCTGCATGATGGTTTTTCCCCATGTCATTCTAAGCATATCTTTCCTCTGTATGCCTCATTCAGCTAGGGGTTCTTAGCGTTACCTTGTAATTTTCATTTATTAGAAGTTTTGGCAGAAAAGGTTGTTGCGGTTGTAATAGAATATTTTGGGATAATTATTACATGCTCGACAGTTTGGTGGATGTAACCCCAGGTTTGGGGTGAACCACATACTTTGGCATATTTTTTTTTATGTCTAAATGTTTTATCCCCTTGCATTGCTTGTGTACTTATAATGTTGTTATGTCAATTGCTTCAATAATTTAGGAAGGATAATCAAACAAAGCAAAGTATTTTGGTCAGCTCACTTGTATGGATTTAAAGGCACCATGATGATGGAGGGCTAGTGTACTAAACCTCATAAGTTGTAAATGGTAGAGTATTGGAAGTGCATTTAAGTGGTAAATGGTAAGCTATAGGAATTACGTTATGATATTTAATAAATTAATTGAGTGATGATAATAATGCTGTAAAGTGTTGAAGTGACAATAATGATGTTTAAATGGCATTTCAAAACAAAAATAAAGTATAAAACAAAATTTTCTATTATGTTCCCATTGGGGAGGTTAGAGCACCTCATTGTAATTCCATCAAACTTAAATTCTTACATATGAAAGAGAATGTATATTTATTGGAAAAGTTGTTCCCATGTTCTAATAGCATGTAATTTATGAAAATTCACAAGGAACTTTAGAATCAATATCTCTCCTCAGGATTCATGCATGTTGAATCATTGTTAACAACAACTCTTATAGCATATATGATACTAATTAATGAAATTTGTGTACCAATTGACACCAGTATAAATCAAAATTACACAATGAGATAACAATAAAATATACATAAGGGAGACACCGATATATGTGGTTCACCCCATAATTGGGGTTACATCCACCAAAATTGTCACATGCTATGAATTTTATTTTATTAAAAAGTTACAATCCGCAACATCGAGGGTTTCCATACCTTCTTCTTGTTATGATCATATTCTAACCCATACATAAGGTTATGATATTTACTATCCATCCCATTGAAATATATTTTGCATAACTAGTATAATGAATTTGTACATTATAGAAAGTAGACCCTAGATCTATTCCCAAGAAATGCATAGAGGATTGCATAGTGCATATCTGTTTCATCTTCATATAAACATTTTTTTCAAACACAGAGGTAAATGATATGGATTTTATTCAAATCACAAGAATTCACTTACCCCTATGACTCTAAAATAGGAAGGAATTCAAAGTTATTCAAATCGTGAATACCTTACCATTCCATTCACACATTAATACTCTATCAATCAAATTGCATTCAATCAAAATCAGATAATATTCTGTTTGGTTCTTTCATACATTGCTACTCTAATCACACATTAATGATTTATAAATCAAATTGTATTAAATCAAAATCAGTTAAACATCAGTTTAGTTCTCTGATACATTACTACTCTATGCATTCATTAATACTTTATAACCAAAATGCATTCCGAAACTATAAGGGAACATAAGCATACCTAAAATCACATTTCATCATTATAGCTATGATTTTATAGCCTCCCTAACTCATCTCAAATGTAAGTAACTTATAGGTGCTTCAAATAAATTGAAAGAGATGAAGAATGGTCTCTTACTAGATTCATATTAAAGTCCAATAAAAAAGTATTAAATGCAAAACACAGTGTAATAGCTATAAAATTAAAACCACAGACACTTAGGTATCGATTTTTGGATAATGATGCATCCATGGTTTCTTCTAGGACTCCGAGGAGATCTTAACTTCCATAAATGTGTAACAATTGAGAACAATCTTAATGTAACTTGAAATTGCTATAACTGCAATGGGGAATCCACATTACTCAAATGGCGACGATGAAACTTTGCACAAAGGTCCAGGAACTCCATACCCCATGCAACTAAGCATTTTGAGGAATTTTTTAAAGTGTTTTACTTCCACCCTACAACAAATTAAAGTTTATGAGTTACTTTGTTACAAAATGAAGGTAAAAAAGGGGTTAGGAATCCATAATGAAACTGGTTGTGTTGATTTTGCAGTTTCAGAGATTCCTTCAGGAATAAAACACGTTTCTTCCAAGGCATGGAGGAATGTGTTGTTGCCTTAGAATCATTTCCCAATTGATGCACAAGCTAAAGTAGGTTAATGAGATCGGGGATGTTCCAGACTTTATAATCAATGCCTCAAGTTTGATTGGAAGTTGAAAACTCAATAGACAAAATCTCACACATCCAATAGAGACAAATCAGATATTTTGATCATGAAATCCAACCAAACATTGGTAAATGAAGTAACTCATCGAATTTCTCTTCAGATCTAACCAACACATGCGTGCAAAACCTAAAAAGGAAATCCTATGTCTGATAACACATAGGTAGGAATTGAATGGTGCCTCGGTCAAATGGAAAGGCATGTTCCATATCTTACATCTTAAACATGTGTGAATCGACATATTTTCCACTCCATGAAATAAAAATACATGCACATAGAAATGGAAATTTTTAATGTAGACAACAAAATAATGTTTCAGATTTAATCATGCAGAGATGGATCATACATCATACCATCATTGATGCCGTTCCATTCAACAAAGTTCCTCTTCCAGCATTCTTTCTTTCTTTGTAACATCTCCTTTGGGAAAATTGCATAGATATTCCATCAAGGACATAGATATCAGTCACTTCCAATAACCAAAATAAGCTTCTTGCTTAAGGCACAGAGATTCTTTTCCATAAGAATATCGAGCTCTCCTTCCCCCCATCCAACATTCTTGCTTCCCCAAGCAAAATCGCCTGCTCTCTTCCCAACATGATTCCCCATGGACCTGTAGATATCATTCACCACTTTCGCATGCATAGATCCATATTTCCTTCAAGCGCAGAGATTGCCCTTTTATAAGAAGCAAAGAGATCATTTTCAGCAGATGTGACGTCCCCAACCCTACGACAGGTGAAGAGGATGCTACTATACACCAAACATCAGGGAAAATAGCCCCATGAACATGTAAATACATATAAACTAAAGGAACATGTTGAAGGCATCAAACATACTAAGATGCATAATCATACATATACTCAGCGAAAACAAAACATACAATTCAACATTCAACATGTCCATCATCATAATTCATTAACAATAAATATGATTGCAAAATATATTAGTCAAGAATACTTATATTATAAGAGTTGTCTCTCCACCAGCTATGTCGCTACAACGTTCCACCCAACCATAGGCCAACGTGCTCCCTAATATCTCAGCAACACTACCACCCCCAATCTAGGAATGATTCCCCAAGGAATAAGGAACTAGCAGGTTTACACATATCCAAGGATAACAAAACATACCAAGCCAACACAGTTGGGTTTGTCAGGCAGTCAATAGATCATCCAAGCCAACACAATTGGGTTTATCAGGCCATCTAGGAGATGGGAAAGGATAAATGCTAAGCTAGTGAGCTCATTGAAGAGCTAAGGACACCTACACCAAAACTAACCTGACTTCTAGGACACCCACACAGACCCAACACAAGAAAATCAGTCCTTTCTCTGCTACACATTCCCTTAGGCCCTGACCTCCCTTCGATTGCTATTCAAGGGTTGTGGAGAAGAAATATATCCCTATATCTCTATCTATGTGGTTCCCAAACCCACCAAGTTTGTGAATCAAATCAGGCCCTCATCACCACCCCAATACAGTCCGAAGACCAACCACTACATGCACGCAGCAAAACCAACAATTACAACTTTGACAGGGGAAAAAAATCCCTGAGTCGTTCTTGGCCCTATCATGGGAACAACAACTCAATGGTAACCTACAACAACTCCAAAGCATGAGGGAAAACATAGCCAACAAAATGTAGGTACTCATAGCTACCAATGATCAGGGGAAGAACAACAACTGATCTCACAATGAAAACCACCGAAACATCACAGTTCGATAAGGGAAATGGGAAATTGATTCTCTGCATAGATCGAAGGAAGAATATACCCTAAGCCCAGTTGGTGCATGAGGCCAAGGAAATAGCGGTGTCTCTGCATGATATGGACAGTGAAGAGAAATCCTTCCCATGAGGAATGAACAATGAAAATGATGGATATTTTTTCCAAACGGTACGTGAAGGTGATAAAAACTGGAGAAAGTGGGAGAGTGGAAGCATTCCCTGTTGTTTTCGCTTTCCCCCATGTGAATGGAACAATCCAGCTAGAGAAGGGTGCATGTGTATAGGCCTACCACCCACCACTACCCATCAAATAACTACCCTCAACTAACATCAGAGTTCTTTACATGGGTTGTTGAAACGTGGCTTTTCCCCATGGGTTCTAGGTTTAACAATTCCCTCCCTCCCTTATTTTTAGGAAAATCATTCCCTTTTCAATATAGTTTCATCGCCATAGCTGGTTGGTGTCCTTTTAATTAAAATGCATAGTTACATGATGCCACAAGTAAATATGTGCTGTATATCCCGATATAATATCGGCAACAATTCCAAATATTGAAACATAACACAACCAAATCGATGGTGGGGCCTTTACCTTTAGCTCTGCACAATGATAATTTACAATATATATGTATCATGTATATTTAATGCATCGGGGTCAAAACCAAGGTGTTACATTCCTCTCCCCCTTCAATAGCACTGTCCTCAGTGCTTTACAAAATTTGAACAAAATGCTACACTGTACCACCTCAATGTTCCATGAAATTGAACAAAAATAAATGTGCCAATCACATGGCATCCTCTAGCTCACATGTAACCTCTTCAGGTCTGTAGTGCTCCCATTGCACCTTTACCTTCCCTATGGATTGGTTCCGGAGCATTATGACCTTCCTATCGAGGATGCACATTGGCTCGATTTAGAACTCTACCTCGGGTTCCACCTGAATCACATCACAATTTATCACATGGTTAGGATCATGCACATATCTCTTAAGCAAAGAAACATGAAAAACATTATGAGGCCTAGTACTAGTAGGCAATCCAAGTCTATATGCAGCTGGCCCTATTCTTTCAAGCACTTCAAATGGACCACAATATCTTGGTGACAGCTTGGCACAACTTCTAAGCTTCAAGGAACTCTTCCTTGCCCTCACTCTAAGGTAGACATGATCCCCAACACTAAACTCCCTATTCACTCTATGCTTATCTGCATATCTTTTTTGTTTGTCCTGTGTTGCTTTCATATTCTGCCTAATCTTTACAACCTCTTGCTCCATTTCCTTAAGCAATTCTGGACCAAGCACAACCCTGTTCACTAGATTATCCCAAGTCACTGGTGTCCTACACCTTCTTCCATACAAAGCTTCATACAGACTCATCCCTAAGGATTCCTGCTGTCCATTGTTATAAGCAAACTCTACCAAGTGTAAGTAATCTTCCCACTTGGTTGGTTGGTTTGTCCATCACATACTTGTGAAGCATGTCTTCAAGCACCTGATTAACTCTCTCTACCTTCCCATCTTTCTGGGGATGATATGCAGTGCTGAAGTTTATCTTTGTACCCAAATCTGCAAACAAACCCTCCCAAAAATTGGAATTGAACTTGACGTCTTGGTCAAAGATTACTGCTTTTGGTAATCCATGCAATTTGAAAATCTAATTCATGGAGATCTTTTCAATGTCATCAGTCTTATGCGTAGACTTCACCGGTATAAAATTTGATACCTTAGTCAGCTTGTGTTGGAGCAGGGTCCCGCAGCTACAGAAGAAGCTGCTAGTTTTGGCGGAGAGATAAAGTTTTGGCGGAAAGGAAGACAGGGCAGAGCTACGACGACGTAGCACATTTCCAGCTGGAGAGCAGAGCCGGAAACCAGGACTTTTGGGATAGAAAATTCAAAGAAGGCAACGGTACCCGAGCGGCCGAGAGAAGAAAGCTCAACCACTGCATTGAAGGCAGCGGCGGAAGACAGGAGGGCTCAGTGACCCTCATAAAGAAGAAGGAGCAACGAGGCTCAAGCATTGAAGGCGAAGGACAGAACGAGAAGTGGTGCATAGTACCCATGGTCAGTACCGGGAAGCATGGAAGACTGCAAAGAGCTGTGGTGTGATGGGAAGCGGCTACCTCAAGGACAGAGAGGACCGACTGTCACTATTTAGGGTTTGGGTTTACTGTTGGGACAGGCCCACAGTGTTGTAATGGCGAGACCTTCGGGCCGCCTATAAAAGCTTGCATTTTTGTATTGTAAGGGGTTAGCTAATCAGTCAGTTAGTTAGTTGGTCAGTTGATAATTTTGTAGACTCAGGAACCAGTCAGACAGATGACGTTGTAACGATCCAGACACCTAGCTTGTCTGTGAGTCATTTGAGTCTGTATGTAACCATCCGCAGAGAGAACAGAGAGGGAAGGATATATTGAAAGAAA
>LPNX010764382.1:350180-372105 GCA_001517045.1 Pseudotsuga menziesii
AGAGAGTTGTGGTGTGACGGGAAGCAGCTACCTCAAGGACAGAGAGGACCGAATGTCACTATTTAGAGTTTGGGTTTACTGTTGGGACAGGCCCACAGTGTTGTAATGGTGAGACCTTCAAGCCGCCTATAAAAGCTTGCATTTTTGTATTGTAAGGGGTTATCTAATCAGTCAGTTAGTTAGTTGGTCAGTTGATAATTTTGTAGACTCAGGAACCAGTCAGACAGATGGCGTTGTAACGATCCAGACACCTAGATTTTCTGTGAGTCATTTGAGTCTGTATGTAACCATCCACAGAGAGAACAGAGAGGGAAGGATATATTGAAAGAAAGGAAACATAGAGATAGAGATAGGCCAGAGATCTAGAAGAGATCTCACGCTGCATATGCAGTGCAACAGATTGTGCTAACTTCCCTCAAGATATATATATAATAGAAGCACAGTTTGGTGGACGTAACTCCCATCCTGGGGGTGAACCATGTTAAACCTGCGTGTTATGTGTTGTATGAATGTGATTGTATTTGCTTGTTGATTACTGGTTATTATGCATGTACCGTTAGCTGCAGTAAGTGAATGTATGTATTGTTCAGCTCATGATAATACAAGAAGATAGAGATAAGTTGAAGTACTTCAGTAGGCTGTTTAAAAGACTCCTTTACATCTGTCTCTAAATGACCATTTAATCACAATATAACTTCTGAGAAGGAGAGTTTCGCACATTGGCACAGTCAACGCTAAGAGCACAAAGTTGGAGCGGTAGGATATCGCAGAGAGGCGATATCGCATCGGCAGAGGAGCTGCGGTGCGTGATACTGTGAGCTGAGGGCTTAGCATTGGGGAGAGGTTGGGTGTTCCACGGTGTGTAGAGATGCGATAAGGTTGGAAGTATTGTGAGTAAGTGGGAGTTGTGCGATGCGAGAGGAAACCGTGCGACTTGCGCAGGGTAAGCATCGCACGGGTAGAAGCGCTGTGAGTAGAAGGGGATGTGCGATGCACAGAGCTGGTTGATCTAGTGGCGCGCAGGAGTAAGAAAGAAGAAGTAGGATTCCCAGAACCAGGTCCAAGACACTTGAGTCTTGGCCAACCCATTAGATTCACTTCGGGTGAGACTTCAGATCGCTTCGCGGTCTGTTGCCGAAAGGGCCAGTGAGTTTGGGTCATTGTTGATTAATTACAGTAAACCCGGGTCTGCCCATGCAATCAACAGCTTGTCTACCACAACCATAATGGAATCATGTTGTCTCCAAGTCATCGGCAATCCTGTAATAAAATCCATGGAAATAACTTCCCATTTCCATTCTAGAACTGGAAAAGGATTTAACAAAGTTGCTGGATGTTGATGCTCAACCTTTACCTGTTGATATTTCATGCACCTTGAAATGTATTCATCCATGTCCTTTTTCATTCCTGGCCAAAAATATTGCTCTCTGGCTGTAGCAATTGTCTTCTGGTATCCTGGGTGACCAGAATATGGAGCTTGATGGATTTCATCCATAACAACTCTTCTCAAATTTGCTACATTTGGAATATAAATTCTACCTTTATAAGTAAGAAGTCCATCCTCTTCCAATTTATATCCCTCATACCTCTTCTCAAGACCTTGCTACTGCAATTTGTCTTTTACCAACTCATACAATTCATCTCCGATAGTACAATTAACAATGTACTACCTCAAATCTGATTGGAAAATACTAAGGTATGCCACATGCATTTCCTGCACCTTTCTGCTAAGTGCATCCGTTACCTTATTCTCTTTTCCCTTTATGTGCTTGTTTTCAAAATCGAACTAACATAAAAACTCTAGCCATCTGGCTTTCCTAGCATTCAGAGTAGGCTGATCAAATAGATACTTCAGACCACAATGGTCTGTCCTAAGCTCAAATCTTCTACCCATCAAGTAATGCTTTCACATCTTGAGAGCATGTACTATGGCTACAAGCTCTAGGTCATGAATGGCATAGTTCTTCTCATGCTATTTCATCTTTCTTGACTCATAACATATCATGTGGTTGTCCTGCATAAGGACTCCTCCAAGACCTTGTCTGCATGCATCAGTACATACCACAAAGTCTTTCTTTGGGTTTGCAACCTTCAATACTAGTGCACCGGTGAGAAGTTTCTTCAACTGCTGGAAGCTTTCTTCACACCTCGATGTCCATTAAAACTTTATCCCCTTCTTTTGCAAAGAAGTGATGGCATGTGCAACTTTGGAAAATCCCTCAATGAATCTCCTATAGTATCCTACAAGTCCCATAAAATATCTTACATCTGTCACATTTCTTGGAGTGGGCCAATTCATAATGGCTTCAGTCTTTTGAGGGTCCACAGATATACCCTCTTCTGAGATAATGTGACCCAAATACTAAATTCTATCTCTATAGAAGTCACACTTGCTCAATTTTGCATACAACTGGTGCTCCCTGGGCAATTGCAATGTCAACCTCAAATGCTCTTCATGTTCTTCCTCATTCTTAGAATAAACAAGAATGTCATCAAGGAAAACAAGAACAAACTTTTCCAAATACTTGCTGAAGACAATGTTCATAAGACACATAAATGTAGCTGGTGCATTTGTGAGACCAAATGGTACCACTACAAACTCATAATGTCCATACCTTGTTCTGAAGGCTATCTTATTAATTTCTTCATCCTTGATTCTCACCTGATGGTAATGAGACCTCAAGTCAATCTTGGAAAATACCTTTGATCCTCTCATTTGATCAAATAGGTCATCAATCCTAGGCAAAGGATATTTATTCTTCACAGTAACCTTGTTTAATTATTTGTAATCAATACACAACATGAGTGTACCATGTTTATTCTTTACAAATAGAACTGGTGCTCCCCAAGGAGACACACTCGGTCAGATATACTTCTTTTCCAACAACTCTTGCAGTTGCATCTTCAACTCTAGCATCTCTGGTATACTCATCCTGTAGGGTGTCTTGGACACTGGTGCTACTCCTGGCACAAGTTCAATTGTTAAGTCAATGTCCCTCTTTGGAGGAAGACCTGGAATCTCATCAAGAAACACATCCTTGAATTCCTATAACACCTGATAGTCCTCCAACCTAGGAGTTTCATCTCCCGTTTTCTCCAAAATATGAGCTGTGTACAATTGGCAACCCTTCCTACAGAACTTTTTCAACTGCATTGCTGAAACCTACCTTACTGAAATTAGCTTTGGAATACCTTTCACAACTACTGGGTTTCCTTCTTCATCCATGCATTCAAAATTCTTGTAGTAACATTCAAGCTTCACTCTGTGAGCTTCTAACCAATCCATTCCAAGGAGAACATCATAGGAACCAAGTGGTAGAACATTCATATCTACACAAGTGATCAATCCATTCATGACCAATGGGCATTTTTCTACGACTTCACTGAACTTTCTCTTAGTCTTAGTGGCTAGGTGAACTAACCAATATTTTCTATGCTTTACTTTCTTAAAAGAACAAATCTCCACTACTCTAGGAGTAATGTAACTATGAGTAGAACAAGGATCAATGAAAATAGAAATAGATTGTTCAACAATCTTACCTGCAACTTCAACCACAGTTGACTGGTGATATTCCTGGAGGTCCTTCGGTGCTGCATAAATCCTAGGGACTGCCCTTACTACTTGACCCACTGTTTCTGTTTCTTTCATGTTGTAATCTGGTCTTGCACTTTCATTCTTGAGTGGCTAATATTTGCACAAGTGGGGTCCTTCACATTTCCAACATTTGAGTGGACCTTTATTCTGTTGTGGATCTTTAGGATTTCCACCTATCACCCCAACTAGATTACTCAGAGCTTGGGATGCCTGCTTCTGCTAATTCCTGAATCTAGAAGGTTTGAAACATTTCTTTCTTTGGTCAAACTTCTCATTCTTCTTATCCTTCTATGCCTTATGGTAATCAGGTTTACCCCTTCTTTGCTCATAGCAATACTTAGCCCATTAGAGGAAATTTCAACTCAAAATGGGCCTTTTAACTTTAACTCAAATCCCATGTCATCATGTGTTAGCCAATGAAATTGCTTTAAATTTGAAATATCGTATAGGTCTTAAACACTTTTTTAATATAAATTAGTTTTTTTCTTTTCTTCCTCCAAAATTAATAAATATTATTTTATTATTTTAACTATTATTTTATTAATTTTTTTTAGGAGGCCCATTTTGAGTTGAANAAGTTCCTTATTGCTTCTTCAAGGGTTCTAGGTTCATAAAAATCAGTTCTGTCTTTGTAAGACTGAGGAAATCCACTTAGAAACCGCAGGACCTTCACTTTTTCATCTTTGATGCAACTAAGATGCCTCAATAATTCTAAGAATTTATTTACATGTATACTGTCCCAATCTCAGCTCATGGAACTCCTTAATCTTGTCATCATAATACCTGTCAGAGAGGTATTTCTGCTTGAAATACTTCTTGAATTGTTTCCACTTCAATCTATTTTCACTGATCCTCTTTACTTGCTTGAAGTGTTCCCACCGAAAGGATGGTCTTTCATTGAGATTGGATATGGAAACTCTTGCCTTCATGTTTCCCAAATAGTCCTACACATGAAAGTACTTCTTTATCCCAAGGAGCCAAGCTTCAGCCTCTTGCCTAGTCTTTACCTCACCATCAAATGTAGGAGGTTTATCTTTCTTAAATTCACCCTGAGAGCGATCCCTATGGTGTCTCCTTTTATTTTTACGAAAGGGTGTGATTGTATCCCCACTGGATTCTTCAGAGTTAGATGATCCACTAGAAGTCCTCCCTCTCCTAGTGCTACTCTTACTACCTTTCGGTCTTGTTGTACCTCATCTAGAGTCTATCTTTCTTTGCAAGTTTGTCAAAATCTGCAACATAGCAGCATTCAATTGATGTTGCTCTTCCTGGGATTTAATCAAGCTTCTCATGGTGGCTGCAACATCTGATGGTGTCTCTTGGAATCTCCTTCCATTAGAATCTATGTCATCATTTCCTTTACAAACATTTTCTCCCATGGCATCTCCCGCATGCTCATAAGAATCCTGAGCATCATATCCATCACGGCTTCTCATTATTGAACCACCTCTGACTTAGCAAACTACAATTTCTGAAATACTGTGCTTGAAGGTGACTATGATTCTGCAAATGTGTTAGTAACACAACTGTTAGATACATACCTTGATAAAAAAAAAGAACTACTTACCTTCTCCTAGAAAAATCATAAAATAACCATTTTTCTTAAACACAAAATATTTCTCTTCTTGTTCAACCCTGTAATCCACTAACAGTCTACTGAAAAATCCACTGAAAAACAACTGGAATTTGCTGAGAGGTCCACTTTGAAAAACACAAATTTCTTTGTATAGAATCGGGTCTCATCCCAACTATCATTCCGATGTTTTGGTGGTGAGAACAACTAATTTCCTCTGCTACTCATCGGGCGTCTATTCGTCTATTTTTGTTCGGTGTGTCAGATCTGTAGTTGTTTTAGGCTTCCAAACTTTATCAGCAATGCCAAGCATTTATCATTGGCAGCTAAGCAACTAACATTTTCTGCTGTATCAGATCTTGAGTTGTCTAAGCTTCCAAGCCATTTATCGGCACTGCCAAAAACCTTTATCGGCGATCAAGACCGATAAGGACTACCGTATCGCCGTATCAGTGATCGGATCCACTATACCTCGGGCGGCTAGTTCTCTAGGCAGCCGCAACGGTGGCCAATGAACTCTCTATGGTTTTTGTGGCCATAACTTTGTTGGATGTCAGAGTAGTTAACTATTGTAGCATCAACGGTCAGAGCAACTAACCACTCGCTCATGGAACGGTTAGTCCCATAGTCATATGCAATGATGGTCAATAGACCCACTGTGGTGTCTATGGTCTACAAAACTCTGGTGTGTCACCGATCGAAAATGTTATTCATCGGATGGATAGTCTCTTAGGCGGCTGCAACAGCGGGCAACAATCCCACTGTGGGTTTGGTAGACCTTAATACTCCATTAACTATTGGAAGTTCTATCCACTGTGCATCGGTGATGTAAGGTGAAACACTTCTGCTGTGTTGGCGATTGGACCATCAACAATTGAAACTTCTAGGCATCAGAATGGTAGTTTACATGATAGTCGCAACGACGGCTTCACAAACCTTTAACATTTTTCGATCAGTGGTCTGATCCTTTATAATTTTCCAACAACCTTATACTTAAAAAAATTTCAAAATTTCTTCCAATCGGCTATCGAAAGCACTAATCACTGCAGCATTAGCAGTTGAAGCGTCTATTCATTGGAAGGATAGTCCACTAGGAAGCCACAACGGCAGATGCATGAACAACTAAACTTTTTTGATGTTCATCAGTAGTCTCATCATCTAAAATTTTCTGATGTTTTCTTCACTTAGAAAAAATTTTCAAAAATTTCTCCCTCTTTGCATCGACTACTCAAAGAATTAAGTTTCATCGACGTTTCGGTGGTCTTCAGAAGATCTCCGCCGAAACTGCGGCTCTTCCTTCAACTAATAATCATCGATCCACTTCACTAGACTTTGGAAAATTCACCCTCTATTTTGTCGGCGATCCCATCAACTAAATTCCGTTGATCAGCGATGTTTTCAACACTTAGACAAAAAATTTTGAAAAAAAATTCTTCTTCTTGCTGCCGCATTGGCGGCATCATCGTCTAACTGTCTTTGATGGTGGTGACGTTTTAGTGAACCTATCAACTAATTTTTTCCGATCTATTCACTGAATTATGCCGACATTTAGGCGATCCTTAGCTATATGGAGCCGTCATTTTGGCGCTCCAATCTTCTAATCATCGGCAATCCCATCAAATAATTTCTGGCGATTTCCGATAGTCTCAACCCTTAAGTGAAATTTTGGGAAAATTTGCCTCCTTTTTCTCCTCGTCGGCAATCTCGACCACTATTACTCATCGACATTTTGGTGGCTTTCACAGCATCTTCGCTGAAATTTCGGCTGGTCGATCAACTAAATTCCGCCAATCCATTTGGATAATTTTCGATGACTTCTCTTATCTTCCACCACTGTCGGGGCCTTCCTTGGAGGTTTATCCATCTAAGTTTCCCCATGGGTGGAAGGCCTAACACGTAGAAAAAATTTCAAAAGCTTTTCTGCATGTCCCTCATTGGGTTTCCTTTCGCCTATGCTTTCTGCTATATCGGAGGATCTTCTCACTTAGTCCTCTGATGATCCGATGAGTTCGACACTTAGGAAATTTTCAGCAAATTTTTTTTTTCAATAAAACATTTTCTATCATTCATTTTCTTCTGGGAATAGGGAAACCTTCCTCTACTAACTGGTTTCTCATGGCCCTCTGAGGCCCAATGCTGCAATGATGGCTTTTTCACTGCATCTTCACGGCCCATTCAAGCCCATTCTGCAACATGAGCTCTGATACAACACTGTGATGTCCCTGACCCTCCGACCGGCAAAGAGGACGCTACTATACACCAAACATCTCAGCAACTAGCCCCATGAACATGTACATACATATAAACTGAAGGAACATGCTTAAGACGTCAAACATACTAAGATGCATAATCATACATATACTCAGCAGAAGCAAAACATAGAATTCAGCATTCAACATGTCCATCATCATAATTCATTAACAGTAAATATGATTGCAAAACATATTAGTCAAGAATACTTATCTTATAAGAGTTGTCCCACCACTAGCTACATCGCTGCAATGTTCCACCCAACCATATGACAGTGTGCTCCTTAATCTCTCAGTAACGCTCCCACCCCCGAGCCGGGCATGATTCCCCAACGAATAAGGAACTAGTAGGCTTACACATAGCCAAGGATAATAAAACATACCAATCCAACACATTTGGGTTTATTAGGCCATCCAGGAGCTGGGAAAGGATAAATGCTAAGATGGTGAGCTCATTGAAGAGCTAAGGAAACCTACACTAGAATTAACCTGACTTCTAGGACACCCACACACACCCAAAACAAGGAAATCAGTCCTTTATCTACTACACAGTCCTTCAGGCCTTGACCTCCCTTCAAGTGCTATACAGGGGTTGTGGAGAATAAAGCCAGGCCTCTAGCTCTATCTTTGTGGTTCCCAAACCCACCAGGTTTTTCAATCAAATTAGGGGAAAATAAATCGAGAAATTACAGCTTTAACAGGGGAAAACAAATCCCTGAGTCGTTCTTGGCCCTATCGTGGCCAAAACAACTCAATGGTAACCTACAACAGCTCCAAAGCATGAGGGAAAACACAACCAACACAACGTAGGTACGCACAGCTACCACTGATCAGGGGAAGAACAATAGTCAATCTCACAATGAAAACCACTGAAACATTTCACAATCCGATAAGGGAAAATGGAAATCAATTCTTTGCATAGACCAAAGGAAGAATATATCCCGATTCCAATCGGTGCGTGAGGCCAAGGAAATAGTAGTTTCTCTTCCTAAGATGGATAGTGAAGAGAAATCCTGCTCATGAGGAATAAACATAAACAATGATGGAGAGTTTTTCCAAAGGGTCCGTGAAAGTGAGAAAAACTGGAGAGAGTGGGACAGTGGAAGCATTCCCTGTTGTTTTTCCTTTCCCCCATGTGAATGGAATGATCTAGCTAGAGGAGGGTGCATGTGTACAGGCCTGTACCCACCACTACCCAGCAAATAACTACCCTCAACTAACATTAGGGTTCTTTAGATGGGTGGTTGACACATGGCTTTTCCCCATGGGTTCTAGGTTTAACCATTCCCCCCCCTCCCCGCCCCCTTATCCTTAGGAAAATCATGCTCTTTTCAATATAGTTGCATCGACATAGCTGGTTGAGATCCTTTTAATTAAAATGCATAGTTACATGATGCCACAAGTTAATATGTGTCGCATATCTTGATATACTATTAGCAACATTTCCAAACGCCGAAACATAGCACAACCAAATCGATGGTGGGGCCTTTTCCTTTAGCTCTGCACCATTATTATTTACAATATATATGTATCATGTATATTTAATGCATCAAGGGCAAAATCGGGGTGTTACATCAGAGCTATTTGGTCATCCCGCACGGAGATCACTTTTCCCTAATGCCAAGATCCTTTTCTTCACAAACAAAAATGCAGAGTACCTTTTTCTCCCCTCAAAATGACTTTCAACAACCAATAAATAACTTGGTAAATCCCTTATGCTTCCATAATCAATGATTATGAATTATGGTAATATCTCCACAATCGACGACTATGAGTCAAGGTAATTTAACACCTCCAGAATCTATGTTTCTCAAAAGTTAATACCAAAATATTAACACCTCCTTAATTGCTAACTAATAATCAGGTAACGGGTCCTAAACCCTTGACTATTACTTAGGATAAAATAATTCTTCATCAATATGGGTATTTGTTTTATAACTTGATTATATATATGTAATAATGTGCATATATGTGTAATTATATGAAATTGTTTTGGCTATATTAATTCCAATATGTGTGTGTGTGTGTGTGTGTATATATATATATAATTTCCTTTACTATATGGTGTTCCACTTATATATAAAGTTCTACTATTATATAGTGTTCCATAACAATGAAATTTATAACATGTTCCACTAGTTCCACTATATAATGCTTCCAGTATTATATATGAAATTCATATCTTCTATTATTATATATATAATATACATGTCTTCTTCCTTCCAATACCCTTCATTAACGTGGGGTGGAAGTAACCTTATTCGGGTGAGGGTTTCTATTCCTAATAAAACCACTTTATGATCTATTTGTATCTTTTACATGTTGTAGTAAAAAGTCTCTTTTATGTGATATTTCCATCATGTTTGAGCCCTAGGATCACATGTCCGCAAATAAGTAAATTACCAATTAAGCATGTGAGAAATTCACTAGTGTCTAATAAGTGGTTGAAGGCCGAATTTGAGGACGGTGTTTGGTTCCCTCGTCGACACCGGGATGATGCCCAGTTACCTTTATTCAAACTTCAAGTTTCCCCTTATTGTTTACCTTTATCTAGTGGATTAGTTTCTGGTCGTTTTAGATTGCGCTAATGTTTTTTTGTTCTCCTAAATCCACATATTTAGAGAATTAATAACCTACTTACTAAGGTTTTACCGCTGAGTCCTTGGCCTTGAGCTCTTCACAAGAAACACAAGTACAATAACATGAAACCATTATAAAATACTTAGGGCATATAAGAGTGATATTACATCCCTTCCCCCTTAAAAATAACACCGTCCTTAGTGTTCTTGTTTTCTAGCCCATCTTTCTTCTTCTCATGAGGCATCGTTTCTTGCTTCACCTTTTCCGTCCTAATCTCTATTGATCTTTAGTGTTTCTTCTCAAGTTGCTATTGTTCAATACCTGCATTTTCTTGCAACAAGATCGGGTTTAGCCTAATTTTTTTTTAGTAATTCATGTCCAAAATTATATTTCAATATTAAACATAAGCCATGGATCATTTGCACTATAACAATTTGCAATTTATGGAACAACCTCTATCATAATACCCAATTATTTTTCCATAAATTAATTGATTCATCGATAAGACATAGTTACATCATCTTTTGGGAGGACTTATTTTCTTTCCAACCATTGGATAGTATTAAAGTTGAGGTAATCCTTTCTTCACATTTACAAATTAAGGCATGTAACTGTCTAATTACTTGGAAAATTCGTTAACATGTCCTTCGTTTTGTTATTTTTCAAACTCTCCCTTGAGTTCTTTTTCCAATTCTCATGTGGACTTTCATCTATTTCTGAGGTTACTCTCCCTTTTGATCACTAGTCAAAAATTTTCTCCTTAGTGACATCAAACAACATCCTGTCTTCCAGATGTCCAGATTTTCCTAGGTCTTTATATTGATATCATAACTATTTCATGGTTCCCCTCAATCCTCCTCGCTTGAGTCCACGAATTCCTTTCCTCCCAAAGTTAAGGTAGAGTTAGATCATTAATTTTTCTTCTTGCCACATCATATGCCTAAAACCAATGTGCTCACACGACAACCATTTTCCTAACACCATTATGCTCCTGCAGCATTTATGCCTAACACCATTATGCTCCTGCAGCATTTATGCCTAACACCAATGTGCTCACATGGCAATCACTTTCCTAACACCATTGTGCTCCCGCGACATGTATTTTCCCTATTCGGTTTTAATGTTAATTACATTCTTTGACTATTTGTGACATGCACATCTTCGGTGCTTAATGTGACTTCACTGTCATTGTCTCCATTTGTGAATGGTATTCAAGCTAAATTAATATCTCTCAATAAATAATAATTTCATTAATCAACATTTCATAAGTCGTAATGATTTGTACCTCTTACAAAAATCCTCATTCATACAATTTTGGAAACCTTCCAAAAATAACTCCTTACTCATTTTGAGCAATTGAGCACAATTTGTTACACGTGAGTGAATTTATAATCCATGCATTTAGTTGATCATGTCAATGGCCATAATCATGGTAAAACCCCGCAACATTAGTACTTGACATCATAATCCATAGTTAACCCATGGTTCATAAAAACATCATAATAGGAAAATTATAATAAGATAAAGAGTAAGACAACACTCATTCTAGAGTGGTTTAATTTCATTACTTAAGTCAGTGAATTTGGTAATCCAGTAGTCCATTTCAATTGGTAGTGTTCCAGGCATACTCCTGCAGTGTTACTCCATAACCTCGTACGATGTTCATCTACTTATAATTTTCAAATATAAATATCTTTAGACATCCTTACTCGTTTATATTTGGATAATTTTGAGTGAAGGGACATTCCAACATTACACGATATTTATGAGTGGCAAGCTAGGGATATAGAAATTCCAACTACTATATAGTGTCTTTAGAGGCAACAATATACTTCTCAATGGAGCCATTGTACTTTTAGAAAAACAGAGCAGAGCAAGCTAGAAATACATATGAGTTAAAACTCTTATAAGAAGACATAAAATGAATAGTGTTCATTAAGGGTAACCGCATATTCTAGCACATTATTTCCCGAAATCAGTCTACTCTTTCCATAGGAACTTTCAGCATTGGTGCAACACACTCTATCCAATGTGGTGGAATGTATCATGATTCATTATATTAGATACGAATCATTCCTAAGGTGGTAGTTACCTAAACATAACTCACTCTTTAACATAAGAATAGAGTCCTAAAAGAATACGTTGTGATACTTTACGTAATTGCCCAATCACTTAACTCTAGTATTAGATACTACACTTTGTGTTATCATACATTTCATGGAATACACCAATACCCTATGGGGTATTGTTTTGCTAGGCTGCACACTCTACTTCTACTTATGTTTGGCCTATAGTGATCCTTCAATTTAGAATTTCATTTAAATTATAGTCAGTGTGTGCGACTTTTCTTTTAACTATACAAGGAACGATTAGTTTTGCACCAAATCTTAGGAATAAGCCTAACATTCTTATGACTAAAACCTTCTTTATGAATGAATGGCGTCTCCCAATTTCTCGAAGCATTTGATGATTTCTACACTACCCAAATTTCAGGGTTTTTGAGATTCTTTGAAAATATTTGCTTTTTACAATATAAAAAGCTCCTCATAAATTATAGTAACATATGACTTTCATTATTCCTTAGTAATAAGTATTACCATGTATTCCTTTTTAAAACTTTCAACCTGTATTGCTAGCAACCTATGCATTTTCCTTTTTCTAAGGAACCCATAGTTCATTACCATCCTATTTTGTGTTCTTGTTTCAAAGTTCTATCATTTTTCATCTATACATGTATAACCATGATGCCGATTATTCCTTAATGTATTAGTAACATTCATAGTTCGACCTCCCATTTTGGGGGTGTAAACATAAAAATAACCTTTAAGAAAACATGCAAGAATTACTCACCTGCTTTTGGTTTTAATCGATCATTGATGTGATAACATACCTCATCATGATATTTATTTCATCCTCTTTACCTACCTCCTTCAATCCTTGAGTCCCACTTGGATAACTAGTTCCCTCATCCATCATTGCCATGCATCCACCAAAAATCATTTCATAGGTTAGTCTCTCATATTCATACTTGCTAACTTCATGTTGAGCCCAAAAATGGGCCCGAGTACTGTCACTCTCGATTTGATACCATTTGTAACATACCTATATCACTAAAAAAACCATTCATTTTGAAAGACTATTGTACAGTAACGTACCCGAATTGTCTCAATAATAACAAAACTCATTAAAGGGGGTAATAGCTTTTCTTTCTGTTCTTTTTATAAGAGTAACCACTTATTCTTAAACAAGAAAATACATTAGACTCACGGTTTACCAGACATTGCACTTTAGTGTAATTCTATCAAACTTAAATTTGTGCATACGAAAGATAATGTATATTTATTGTGTGAGTTGTTCCCATGTTCTACTAGCATGTACTTTATGAAAATTCACAATGCACCTTTAGAATCAATATCTGTCCTCAAGATTCACGCATGATCAATAATTGTTAACAACAACTCTTAAAGCATATATGATACTAATTAATGAAATTTGTGTACCAATTGACACTAGTTTAAATCACAATAACAACGAGATAACAATAAAAGATACATAAGAGGGACATCGATATACATGGTTCACCCCATAATTGGGGTTACGTCCACCAAAATTAGTCACATCCTATGACTTTTATTTTATTAAAAGGCTAAAATCCGCAACATCAAGGGTTTCCATACCTTCTTCTTGTTATTCTCATATCCTAACCCATACATAAGGTTCTGATATTTACTATCCATCCCTAGGAAATATATTATGCATAACTAGTATAATGAATTTGTACATTATATAAAGCATACCGTAGATCTATTCACAAGCAATGCGCATAGGATTGCATGGTACATATATATTTCATCTTTAGACAAACACCATTTTTCAAACACAGAGGTAAATGATATGGATTTTATTCAAATCACAAGAATTCAATTACACCTATGACTCTACAATAAGAAGGCATTAAAATTTATTAATATCCTGGATACCCTACCATTCCATTCACAAAATCAAATAAGCTTCTATTATGTTCTCCACAAAATCACACATTAATGCTTTATAAATCAAATTGCATTAAATCAAAATCAGGTAAACGTTAGTTCGGTTTTTTGATACATTACTAATCTATTCATTCATTAATACTTTATAACCAAAACACATTCCTAAGCTATAAGGGAATTCAAGCATACCTAAAATCGCATTTCCTCATTCTAGCTACAATTTTCTAGCCTCCCTAACTCATCTCAAATGTAAGTAACTTACACGTGGTTCAAATAAATTGAAAGAGTCGAAGAACGGTCTATTACTAGATTCATATTAAAGTCCAACACATAAGTCTTAAATGGAAAACACGGTGTAATAGATATAAACTTAAAATCACACACACTTAGGTATTTATTTCTGGATAACGACGCATCTATGGTTTCTTCAAGGCCTGCAAGAAGGTCTTAACTACCATAAATGTGTAACAATCGAGCAAAATATTAGTGTAACTTGAAAGTGCTATAATTGCAATTGGGAATCATACATTACACAATGTTGACGGTCAAACTTTGCACAAGCGTCCATGAACTCCATACCTCGTGCACCTAAGTGTTTGCAGGAAGGTTTTAAGTTTTTTACTTCCACCCTACAACAAATTAAATTTTGTGAGGTACTTTGTTACAAAATGAAGGCCGAACATGGATTGGGAATCCATAATGAAAACTATTGTGTTGATTTTGCAGTTTCAAAGATTCCTTCAGGAATAAAAGATGTTTCTTCCAAGGCATGGAGGAATGTGCTATTACCTTAGAAGCATTCCCTAATTGCTGCACAAGCAAAAGCAATTTAATGAGAACAGGGCTATTGTAGACTTTATAATCAATTCCTAAAATTTGATCAGAAGTCAGAAATTCAATAGAGAAAATATCACACATCCAATAGAGACAAATCGAAGATTTTGATCATAAATCAGTTTGATCATGAAATCCAACCAACCATTGGTAAATGAATTAACTCATCGAATTTCTCTTCATCTCTAAGGTGTGCCAATAAATAACTTGGTAAATCCCTTACACTTCCATAATCAACGATTATGAATTCTGGCAATGTTTGCATAATCGACGCGTATGAGTCAGGGTACTTTAATGCCTCCAAAATCTACATTTCTCAAAAGTTAATAACAAAATAGTAACGTCTCCTTAATTGATAACTAATAACCAGGTAATGGGTCCTAATCCCTCGACTATTACTCAGGATAAAATAATAATCCATCAATATGGGTATTTGTTCTATAAAGATTATATATATATGTAATAATGTACATATATGTGTTATCATATGAAATTTCCTTAGCTATATTAATTCCAATATGTATATATAATTTCGTTTACTATATGGTCTTCCACTTATATATAAAGTTCTACTATTATATAGTGTTCCATAAACATGAAATTTATAACATGTTCCACTTCTTTCACTATATAATGCTTCCACTTTATGATCTATTTGCATCTTTTACATGTTATAGTTAAAAGTCTATTTTATGCGATAATTCCCTGATGGTCGAGCCCTAGGCTTGCATGTCCGCAAATAAGTAAATTACCAATTAAGTGTGTGAGAAATTGACTAGTGTCTAATAAGTGGCTTAAGGTCAAAGGTGAGGATAGTGGTTGGTTCCCTCGTCAACACCGCGATGATACCCAGTTACCTTTATTTGACCTTTGAGTTTCCCCTTAATGTTTACCCTTCCCTAGTGTATTAGTTTTGAGTCATTTTAAATTGCACCAATTTTTTTTTGTTCTCCTAAATCCACAGATTTAGGGAATTAATGACCTACTTACAAGGTTTTACTAGTGGGGCCTTGGTCTTGATATCTTCACTAGAAACACAAGTGCAATAACATTAAACCATTACAAATTACTTAGAGCATATAAGAGCGATATTACAGATAGTCCAACATTCCCATTCTTGTAACTCGTAATTTTCTATCTCCCAATCATATAATTATGCATCTCAATTGTAACCAATGGAATAAGGATTCCATTGAGAATTCACAACAATGCATGAGTAGACATCTTTTCTCCAAAAACCCAAGTAAAAATGGAAAATAATTTGCACTAAATAATATTTACACTCGATAGGACATGTTCGACTATAATAGATTTTTTTTAGCGATTTTGCGAGTTCTAGTCAATAGAGGAAATTTGGGGTCTAAAATGGGCCTTATAAGAAAATGATCCAACAATAAATTCTTATGTGTTGGAATTCAAGAATCAATAGAATTTCAAGAAAATGAGTCAACCATAATGGTTGAATTGACATATTTGTCATAAAAAAATTACTTTTTTGCCTTGTATTTTTGACATATCTCCCTGTGTTGTTACTCAAATTTTTATTGGGAGAGCTTGTTGGATGCGAAATTAAATTCCGCATCCAACGAGTATGCACACTGCATAATTTTGAGGGACCCCTCTACCCCAAGAAATAAGAAATACCTAAAAATGTGTGATGATGATGTGATGATGATGTTTTTTCAGGTATTTCTTATTCTTGGGGTAGCAGGGTCTGTCAAAAGTATGTAGTTTGTGCACTCGTTGGGTGTAGAATTTAATTTTTCATCCAACGAGCTCTCCCGATAAAAATTTGAGTAAGAACATAGGGAGATATGTCGAAAATACAAACAAAAAGTAGTTTTTTTCTCTCTTCCTCCAAAATTCATAAATATTATTTTATTATCTTAACTACTATTTTATTATTTTACTTAGGTGGAACATTTTAGACCCCAAAATTCCTCTAATGATTCTTCCTCTGCCAATTCTCTAGACAAAGTAAATATGACAATGAAAGTTTTTAAAAAATAAAACACCACGCAAAATTCAAGACCCCTCATAGTATTACGCACTAGGATTTATTTCTTCGTTTAATCTAGCCAAAATATTGGTTGGTTTTTCTTTCTTGGTTTAAGCTAGTCAAAATATTGGCACTAATATCCTATATGTAGTAATTTATGAATTCTCAATTAACCAATAGTGAATCTTGTAGGAGCCCTTTACATTTGGGAATTAACAATTAACGAAGAGGGATTGCACAGAATCTTGGAGAATCCCTTTCCATTATAAGTTTTAAATAGCGTTCAATATTAATAATCTAGTAGAATGATTTTATTTATTTTGAACAATTGTTTTCCCTAGAAAAAGTCAACATTTCCATGTGTTAAATTGGTGTGTTACTACATTTTTGTATATAAAATATTAATTGTTTAAATTCCTTTTTAATATTATATAAGAATTTTTGAAATTGTAGATGCAATGTAACTAATTTTAGATTGGAGATAGTTAAAAAAATAAAAGTAAATATGAATATTTAATTTTAATGTTTTTTTCTAAGTTTAATTTTGATATTTTGGATTGGGTGTTAGGAATGTAAGGAGGGGATAGCTGCAAAATCTTGTAGAAGTATAACCGTCTGACAAGGGTGAGTGGTGACTAGGTGGTAGATAATAATGGGTTGATGACATCCAAGGGATACAAATTGATGATATGCAATTGATAAGGGTACTCAATGATTGGAGTGAGAGGGATTCCATCATTAAACCTTGGGGCTGTTCTAATGATGGTTGCAAGGATGACATTATGGTGCTTATGGTGGCTTTCAATACTATGATTTTCCCACCTTTTAGGTGCTTGGAAAGTGGCTCTGGTTTATAACAAATGAGATCTTCTTGATATCACCAAATTTTCATCTTTGATGGTCTTCTATATTTGTGTAGTTTTGAGGCATCATCACCCAGGTTTTTCTCACAAACCTCTCACTATAACCTAGAGTTCCCATATCCATTGTAAGTGGCTCATCTTGTGCTCTCCAATCCATGACAAGTAGAGACCATGGATGATCAGAAAGTGGAGGCCAAGGGAGAAACAGTCTCACTTGTCCAATGAAAGAAGCAACATAGATGAAGGAAATATACTGGCACGATATTGAGGAGAAGATGGGATCATGGATAGTAACACCCTCAAGCTACCACATGTTTTATTAATATGGCTATCAGCCAAAAATATGATTTAATATGTAATTGGACACTATATTAATAATAAATAAACATAGCCCATTGCGTTGGAGAGGAAAACACAGAAGAAATGGGGGATTATGAATCCATGAGTGATAAATGACCAAGAGTGAAAGGTAAAAGGGGTTGAAGATAAACCCATGGGGTTAATCATATGAAATTATCCTTATCCTTAAAATGCCTAATTTTTTTATATATATTGTAACCTTAATCAATTTTTATTAAACCTAAACATAATTATGATGAAAAAGGTGATTGAGTTAAAAATAAAATGATTAAGGGAGGATAGTGTCTTTGGAGAGACACATGGTGGAGAAGTTGACATGCATGCAAGGAAAATTTGGAAAATGTTTTAAAACGTTTCATAATTGAGGGGATATTCTAGTATGGAGAGGATATAGTCTAGAAATTATTATCGTGAGAGTAATTTGGCCATAGGTAGCCACTTCACTCCTCATCTTCCTCTATGTTTTTTGAATTCCAATTGCCTCAATCTATTTTCTTATACCTTGATATTGTTCTATATTCCATTCTAGAATCTGAGTGAGACCTTCTTGAAAGAAGAATATTGAAGAGTAAATTATCTTTCTTCTCATGGATTCATGGTCTCAACATGGGGGTGGCACCTTGCTGAGAGATGAATGAGAAAGGCTATATATGGTCGGGTGGTGTGTGTGTAATGTCCCCAAAAATCTATAAAAAAAATTATTCGGCTAGTAAATACTACCTATACAAAATATTATTTGACTTGCTGAAATATATTGTACATTACATGTACCACTGTTTACTCATAAGTTGTTCTTATGTTCTTGTCCTTTTTACTTTCAGTCACTCCTATTAATGTATTTTACTCATGATGTCGTACTGTTGTTTACTACTTAGTTCTTATGATTATATATTTGTCACGTATGTGTCGTTACTTGATTATATGCTTCGTATTTTATTTATAGTCTTACTTGTTTATTTAAAAAGTCCTAACTTAACTTTGTTTGTGGAAACAAAGTGGGTGGAGTGGTGGGACTCATTCTCCTATGACGATCTGAGAGGTAAAAGTGTTTATTTGTTTGTAGGATTACTTAGTTCTTCGAACTAAGGAACCTCTTTTATTTCATATGTAGATCATACTTTGTGACGAAGTCATATTTAAAGAGCACTGAAATATTGATCCTAAAATACCTACTACTTGTTGCTACAGTTCCTTATCGACTCAGATTTATACAAGGTAAATACTATTTTCATCAATTTAGCTATCACAACTAAAATTTCCTATTTACTACCTACACTTCACCAAGTTGTATGTTTCATCTTTTATATCTTAGTATATTTACATTCTATGTTTATTTTATTTAAAAATATTAACACAACCTCTGTTTTCTACTTGCAAGTTCTATCTTGGATTGAAAATGAGACCTTTGATATTTATAAGGGTTAATTATTAACATGGAATATTTCACATGCCATGTTTACTAAGCATTAAGCTTAGGGAAAGTGAATTGTATTAAGGATTTAAGCCTATGGTTTACATGTTACCTATATTACTTTATGCCTTGTGGCTTTGACTTTGGACTAACACATACCATGGATGGACTATGCACTAAACAAAAACTTGTAATGTATTACACCTTATGATATGAGTTGGGGTGGCGAATATACCATATGGTTGAACCTTATACATTGGGGTTTTGCGATTTTCATGGGGATGGAGACTAATATTTAGCGACGTTACCAAAACATGGAAAAGTGGGTTTTGGCTTTGGAAGTGGATACTAGTTGGTTCCATTAATGCACCTTGGTTTTAGTGGCGGCCCAAGATTAGGGTTTGGCTCATGATCGACTTGTCATTTTATTGGTTTTTTGGGGTTTTTTCTTGGCTCTGCGGAGGGGAAATGGAGGAGACCTCCATGGATTTGAAGGTATGCTTCATTTTTCATTTTATGTCTTCTATTTGTTTATGCTTTATGGCTCCTTTCATTGCCATACTTCTCATTCTGGTTTCACTTGGGTGTTTGTAGGTTCCAAGGAATGGTGAAGAGAAGTGTGGCTCAAACTTTGTTGTTTGGTTTTGAGGATGGTGCCAAGGTGTAAGGTGAGCCTTTCCAACAAGAATATGCTTGATGTCTCTTGACGTGTCTGTGTTTTGTTTTCATCATGTGGTTTGAGGCTTCTTTGTGGGGTTTTGAATTCGCCTTCAGGCCCGTGATGAACAAAGTTGTGTTTTGTAAATATTAAGGCTGTTAAGATGTGGAACAAATCTTAGTGTCCTTACAGGCTTGGTGTAGATATTTGTTATGGTAGATGTATTTTGGGATTTGGGACTTTCATTCCTAGGCAACACCATTACTTGCAATGGTGCCAAATCCCAAGGTGTGATTGTGTAAATAATTGACTTATGATTTGGAATTCCTATGCATATATATACACTACGTTTGTGAAAATGGTAATGGCTATTGTGCTTACTGTGTATGTGTTGAATTATGCCATGCTATTGGCTTATTACTGTGAGTCATAATGTGGGATTTGTGTTCATTTATGGGTTTTATATTTAAGATGTTTAATTAGATATTTACTGTAATAGTGGTGGAGTCCGTGCTATAGCATTTGGAAGAGCTAAGGTATTACGACCTCGTTGTAGCGAATGTATTTGATTTATTATTTTAAACTGAAATAAAGGGTAATGCATGGTGGGGACTATTGTAAACAATACACATAGGGTTCAAATCACATTTGTGGTTTAAATCTAAATATACTCGAGCTAGAACCCAACATGCAAGTAGCTTAGAGCTCCTAAGGTGGGGTTTCCTATCTGGTATATCAGATATGGATCAGTTCTCCTTTTTCCTTCCACAAAAATTTTCTCCAAGAATTACCTCACAGAAAACAGGCAGAAACTAACTCCTGTCATGATAGATAAGAATCCCAATCCTTTCCTTGACTTGAGTCATTATAGAAAAAAATTTCAATCAAAAGGACAATTAAATCAAGAAGCCCTCATTTCTTGATTTAACCCTTTTCAATTACTTTGGGTAATTTATTAATATTTTAACTTAGGAACTTTCTACTAGTTCCTAATTAGACATTTTAGGGTTTTGGACTACTTATTATCTTTACATAATAAATAATTATTGGATGGAGCGTTCTTTCTCTTTCATCATTAATATTATAATTATATTCAACTCTTTATATTTAACATTTGTCTTTGGGCATCATATACCATGATCCCTAGAATTAACAACGCTTCTTCATTAAGGTTAAGTAGGTAGATGGTTTAGGTCTACTAGGCTAGGGAGTCCTAAACATCCTTGCATGTTGGATTTCCCTCATATAATGCGGTAGCTCTCCAGCACTTGATGATAATACATAAATTCAAAATTTCATTTAATCACTTGTAAATAAGTATGATGGGATCAATATTTTTTTCGATTCGTTTCCACTCGAAAGTTATTATATTCTTTTTAGTGACCCATTGCGCTTAGCAAAGTTCATACTCAACGCTTTAATAGGGAGTTACAATTCAATGCAATTCCATAGCTCTTCGCTCAACACTAATTCTAGGATGTACTTGTACGATACACCTAGAGATACAATGGCCAAGGATCCGATGCTCCAGATCTTATGGTCAACATCAACATGGAAGGCTTGAGGGCTTATGCCCAACACTTCCAATTATATTTTCATGTGTTCTAGAGGTTCTTGCTCAATTGCAAAGGTAAGTACTCATGTGCTCCAGAGATTTCCACTCAACACAAAACATCTCATCAATCATGTACTAAGGTTCCACGCCCAATGCAAACAAGCATATATATATATCATCAATAATTGGCTTACGCCCAATATATAAAACAATCATCATGTTCATATGTAGTGGGGTCTTCGACCCAATATATATA